>PVHP010042135.1:0-15131 GCA_004024765.1 Zapus hudsonius
TGGGCTGGAGAGATAGCTCAGAAGTTAAGGTGCTAGCCTGCAAAGCTTAATGATCAAAGTTCAGTTCCCCAGTTCCCACATAGACCAGATGCACAAAGTGGTACCTGCATCTGGATTTTGTTTGCAGTGGCTAGAAGCCCTGTCAAGCCCATTCTCTCTGTCTGTTTCTCTTCTGTGTCTGTCTGCCTAGAAGTAAATAAAAATATTTAATTTTTTTAAAGATTTCAACAAAATTATAAATTAGCAAATTCAAACTCTTTGTTTTCACAGGTCAAACTATGCAAGCATGGCTGAAATGAAAACTAGCCATTTGAATCATGAAATAGCAATGGGCAGTATTTTAATAAGCATGGTAATGACTACTTACACAGCAATTTAGAGCATTAAATATATTGAATTCTTTCTTTTGGTATGTTAATCATCGCCATAGACACTCTTTGCAATCACCTTAATTCTTCCAAGAAGAGAATGCTTTGAATATCTTACAATATCAAAACTATATTTAACTTAGGGCTTTAAATTCAGTGACACAATCAGATGCTGAGAATTTGTTCTAAATGTGTGAATTCATCAAGCTGTAACAACCAGACTACTGAGAGATCAAACCAGTCATTTTGGGTATCGAGATGAATAAAACACTAAGAGTATAATTGTTATACTTCTGGAACAATTGTCTAACAAATTTAAAACAAAATGCAAAGAACAAATAGTTCAGTTGCATTAAGCCTTCTTATTCTGTGTCTAACCAATATGCCTCATGTAAAAAAAATTAGAAAAAAAATATTGTTAAAAAAAGTTAACCCATGATATTAGCAGGTTGCAAAAATGGTTTGTGTCAAAATACTATTTAACTCATTCTGCTGCAGAATATTATTCTTGGGTAAGATAGTATGGAACAGAAAAGAGAGAGAAGATAACGCATAGGAGATAGTTGTGTGTTTCAGGAAACAATGAACGATCAGAACATTTGACAAGAAGGGTGGGGTCATCTAAAAGCAGCCTATAAATATGTGAATATTTGTGTTGACATCTGGCCAAGAATTATTTCAGTTCCAAGATAAATGGATAACTAACCCTAAATCTCAGGAAGAGAGACTGATATAATTACCTAAACAACACAAGGATTAGCTACACTAAAAGATTAAAGGTGACAGTTTACTGTAAAAAAAAGGTGAGAAGTCAAGGAGGAAAAAAATGCAGAATGTGTAACAGAAGGTAATGTTTCTCATTAATTAATCGTTGTTTGAAAATTCAAGTTGGTATAATCCAAATTAGTCCCGCAGCACAGTAAGTGGATACATCTTTTTCTTTATTTTACCCTCAGCTAAAGATATGATTAATTAACACAGAAACATTGATAGTTTTACTGAAAAAGATTTCAATCAAATTTGAACAATATCATCTTCAATTTCATGTCATGGTATATATGAATATAACATATATTTTTGAGTCTTATTTTATACAACTTTAGATACATATTTTATACATCACTCTCTTATTGTCCTTCTATTCCCTTCTTCCCATCTAGCCCCCTTTCCATTTTTATATCATATGTTCATAAGGGTTGCCTGCATGAGCATTGGTAGGAAGTTATTAGCTATAATATATGCAATTTACCAATGGATTAACTACTAAAGAATATGACTCCTCCTCCCTCAGCAACTATTAACTTCTAATAGTTCCTCTAGGAATAGTGGGGTTTCATGAGTCCCTGCACCATCCATCATAGGATTTTGATGGTCTCAATCTTTTACAAAAATAGAAAGAAAAGTAATAAAAAAGGGAAGAAAGAAAACCATGATTTTTGTGAGGAGGCATGTGGTGTCCAGATAATAGTGATCCACAGCATAGTTACCCATCATCCAGCTCTTACATTCCTTCCACCCTCTCATCTATGATGTTCACTGAGTCTTACATTGGCTGACATAATGTACCATTTAGAGATGAACCCACAATAGCGACTTAATCTCAATGTAGAGATGTCAGATATGCACCTCTAAACGAAGTTCTGCTCATTGCCAAATTTTCCGAGAGCAGACATCATTTATAAACATAAATAACATGTGCATTTAGCTTACCAATAATAGGAGGTTCATCACTAGATCCTAGGAACTTGCCTGCCATTTCATTTTGACCAGGTTTACAGCATCACATATGATTCTCCTCCTGTGGAACAGGCTTCAAATACAATTAAAAATTGGAAAGTTACCCCCATTATAGCCATTCTATTATTGCACCAGTGGGCATACCATGTATGACCTATTGGATTTTCTGTGATATATTGTAGAAACTAAACCAAACTGAAAATACCACCCAATAAATGATTTAAGATTTTGATACCGAGCCTTGGAGCAAATATATTTTAAATATTATACTTGCAACCTATGTAACAACCCGAGACCAAGATAAGAGAAAGAAATAAAACAGTAATAAGAAAAAAATTAAGCTGAAATAAAGAAATTAATTAAGAAGATTAGATAATGTATTGATAACGTTGAGTAATTTTTTTTCTCATAAAAAAGCAATGGGAGGGTGGTGGGACTTAATAAACTGAACCAATAATGAATCAATACCATAAAATTCATACTTCCATATATTAAGGCCCTGAGGAAGCTGTGGCCATTGCCTGGTAAGAGGGGCCATGAATAGAATGGGAGGAAGCCTAATCCCAAGAAAAATTGCTCAGGCCTGCAACTCCCTGTTCCAGAAATTGATTCCTTCCCACACTGAGCTGTTGATCAAAGAGACCCACAAGGTCCCCAAAACAAGACAGTGTTTTGTCATAGTTCTTGAATACCCACCCCAGGCCAAAGGTAAGACACTATTGCTGAAGAAACCACATTGTCATTACACAACACCTAGAGATCCTGCTAGATCCAGAATAGTCCTCAATTCCCAGATGGGAGCATGTGTAGTACTGAAAGGCATTACATGATTTGCCAGAGGAAATTGCTCAATGACATTTGGAGAAATCAGTGACCACTGATATACAATATAAACTGATGTCATGAGAATGCGGAACACACCACTATGTCGAAGAGACCATCAAGTCAAGAGGTGTTCATCTACGCAATAGTGTTGCTAAACCTAGGAGGGTAATGAACTGCTTACTGATTGTCTAAGAGAACCTTTCAGTGACAAGGAACCCTTAACTGGAAATGGGATCCATGACAAAACCAGTCTCCAAGGGGAAATACGCACGAACAGAGAGCTACAGTGAGGCTACACCCATTAGAATCTTGCCAAATTAGCAATGTTTTTCTCATTTAACTTATATTTATCTCATTCTCTAATGGAGACTCTGCTTGTATTTTTCAGAAGACAGAGTGAAAGACATGGACAACCCAATTACACCAAAAATATATGGGATGATGACTGACATCCTGGTTGGAGATGAGCTAACCCTGGCCTATCATGTAGGGCCCAAATGAAACCTATGAGAAAGTGGTGAGATAAATAGGAGTTCTATCACCACAGCAAGTCAGATAACCCATGAAAGGTCAATGGAGACAGACACCAACAATACCCAACATACCGCAAAGCAGAAGTCCAGAGACACTTAATATCTCAACAATAAAGCAGACTGAAAGGTCACCCAACATGACTCAGTGAACTGAGGGGAAGAGGGGGTGGAAAGATTGTAAGGGTCATAGTTGGGGAGAATATCCAGAGCAACAACATACAAAGGGTGTGGGGGGGGACTGGTTACTTCTGGTGCAATTCATAACTCCCTACCCCATGGACAGATCCAGTATGCCCACTGCAGAGGGTTCCCAGCGGATACGGGACAGAGAGGAGAGAAATGGGGGTACCACTACAGGACCTGTTCATGCAATGTATCTAATTATTAATAATAAAATATTTAAATAACAAATATAGAAATAAAAATTAAAAATATATAATTTTAAAAAGCAATGGGCATAAGGGAAAACTAAATCTTTAATTTAACATGTACAAACTATAATATGGTATAGGAAAGAAAATAAGAAAGTTGTTTATACTAATATTTAACCTAATAGTCTCAGGATTTCTCATGGGATTTTTTTTTCTATAAAGAACTTGAACTTTAACTTGTATATACCGCAATTCTGAACCTAGTAAACAATGTGATATATAATGGAAATAAATAGAATCATTTAAATTACATATGCTTAACAACTAAATGACTTCATTAGATAAGTTTAATGAATAAAATAGTAAACTAAACTGTCTGAATACAGATTCAATATTAAGCTTAAATCACATTTATGAGTCTTAGCTCACATTGCTAAGATGAACTTCCAAACCATGCACAGTTTATGAAACGAAGAAGGGAGTAGGTTAATCAACTGATGGACTCCAATTGAGGAAAGTGAGATGGAGAGATGGCTCGGTGGTTAAAGGCGCTTTCTTGCAAAGCCTGATGATCCAGGTTTGATTCCCCAGAACCCATGTAAAACCAGATGCACAATGTGATGCATGTATCTGGAGTTTGTTTGCAGTGGCAAGATGCCCTGGTACATCCATGTACACATTCATATTCTCTTTGTCTTTTCTCTATATTCTCTTTCTCTTTCTTTTTGAAAATACATAACAAATAAAATATTTTTAAAAGCAAAAAATAAAAAAAAACTTTTGAATCTAATGGGGGACATCCATTCAAGCTACCACACCAGAGCTCCAAAGTATAAATAAAGAATAAATTTGGCATTCCTACTTTTAGAAAGGTACAAAATATCTGAAAAATAATATAAAAATATGCTTTAAAATACTGAGAAAATTTTCCAGAATTATTTCATAGGGTCTGAAGAGATTGCTCAGTGAGTGAAGGACTTCATAAAAAGATAGGAACTTGGTCTGGAGAAATGGCTTAGTGGTTAAGACCTTTTTTCTTCAAAGCAGAAGGATCAGAGTTCAATTCCCCAGTACCCTCTTAAAGACAGGTGCACAAGGTGGCACATGTGTCTGGAAGTTCATTTGCAGTGGCTGGAGGCACTGGCATGCCCATCCTTTCTCTATGCCTGCCTCTTTCTCAATTAAATAAATAAATAAATAATTTCTATAAAAGATAGGAAAATATATTTATTATTTATTTATTTATTTATTTATTTATTTATTTATTATTTGTTTGTTTCTTAAGAACTCAACAGTTTAGCAAACTTAGAAAACAACCATCATGACTCAGGGAAATTTGTGGAAGAGGTGGAGGAAAGATTGTAAGAGCCACGGTGGAGAGAATATCTAATACATCAAGGGGTGTGACATCCTTGTTTTTAATGGTTTTCACCAATAAAAAAAAGAAATAAGGGGAGGATGGGACAGGGAGGGAATCATAATGGTTTATGGTATGTAATTGTGGAAGCTATCAATAAAAAAGTTAAAAATAAATAGAAATATTTTTAAAGGATGTATGTGTGAAATTGTCATAATAAAACTCATTATGCTGTATTAAAAATAAACAAGTATTAAGAATAATAAAGACGTTTTAAAAAGAAAAGGTAGAAACTATGGTGTATGCCTCTGATGCCTCAGTTATGGAGGCAAGAACAGCATAATTCCGTGGCTCTCTAGCTGAATCAGCGACCTCCAAGTACTGTCAGAGAGTATTCATTAGACAGGACCTAGAATTACTTGTGAAGCATTATCTTATTGTCTTGATCAGATCCAGTTGGGCAGACCCATCTTAACAGCAGACAGCCACATTTGATACACCAGGGTCCTAGACTCTATAAAAAAAAAAATAGACAGCGGTCTATGTACTGGGATCCACTGTTCTCTGCCTCTTCAATTAGCTGAATGGGACCAGCTGCCTCCAGCCATGCCTTGGCTGCCATGATGGATTGCAAATTGGAAGTGTAAACTTAAATAAGCTCTTCTGCCCTTAAACTTATTATTATTATTATTATTATAGATATTCTGTCCAACCAATGAGAAGGTAACTAATGCAGACCCTTTCTCAAAAAAAAAAAAAAGATAGAGAACAATTGTGGAAGATATACAATGACATCCATATGCACATGAACTCACCTACATACACACACAAGCATGTATACACACATATACCACACATACAAAAATAATAACAATAAAACAAAGTACATTATTTTTATATTGTTGCCTTCAGTTGGCAGTGTTTCCTGAAAAATAAAGCCAGCTGTACACCAATTTTCTTGAAGTTATTTTGAGGGATATTCCATGGTAATGAATGGTTTCTGTGTCTAGATGAGGATGATGGCTTTAAATAATCAATTTTCAGAATATGACATCCTAGTTTGCTGCCTGTCACTGCGCATCAATCATTTCTCAACTGGAAATTAAAGATCAATAAAATAAAGGAGCTGGATCATATGTAGCTGGCCTATAATATCAACAACTCAGTCATTGAAAGAAGGAGTATTACAAGTTAGTCATTTATGGGGGCTGTAGAGTAAGTTTAAGGTCAGCCTGAATATATGAGTATCCCAAAATACAAAAAAATGTAAAAAGGAGATTTTGGATTATAGCTCAATCCTAGTACTATGGAATGAAATATACAATCTAGTCTTTTAGATAAAAATATAATCAATGTTTTAATCAAATATTACAGCATAAAGTAGTGTAGTAATGTAGATTAAACTGAGAAGAGATTCAATTTTAGGTTAAATTTCATTGCTAAGTCTTGGCATTATGCCCAATCCATTCCATAGAGATCTTCAGTAATCAACAGGCTATAATTTTCTCCTCAGGAGAAATACTTTCTTCTTATTTCTTACTCCTAGTTTCTTGTAAAGTAAAATATTCAAAACCATTATAGAGTTTTGAAATATAATGTGGTTTTTTAAGAAGAAACCTTTGGTTGTAATAAGATATATTACATTTTACAAGCTTGTTAGAGTTATCATTTTTCCATGTCTAGTGAATACTAAAGGAAAGTAACAGAAGAGGATTGGAGCTTGTGTCCGTCAGAATCATATTTTTATAGTTAAATGGTAAAACAACGTTTTTTTATTACCTGATTTGGATGGCTCTTGTTTAAAACTGAAAACCATTTTGGTGATTTTTTTCTTCTGTGTCACACACATCAGTAGGATATGACACAACACTTGAACCCCTGCAAGATTAAGATAAGTTAAAAAAAACTTTCTAACTCCTGATAAATTGCCTTATTTAAAATTAAGATTATAGAAGATATAATGCCAGCTCATCACTGGTGTTGCACATTGCATTTTAAACGGATATGGTAAGGACTTTAAGAGAAACATTAAAATTGTTGCTAAATATTATAACATAACAGAACAGGACACTATGTATCCACAATTCCAATTTTAAGTTACTTCATTTACTTTTAAAGACAAATAGAAAATTTTCAGCTTATATAACCAAAATCTACCTATTGACTTTGTGCTCAACCAATGCAAAAAAATACAAAATACCTTGTTACCTCAAAACGGCTCACTCTAGACCCTGCAAGAATGTAAGGATACTTGTTTTACTTAGAATGAATAACAGAAAGTTACTATGATAAAACATAGCTTTATGGTATATGAAAGCTTTGTTTTAGTGAGAAACCAATATAGCATAAATATATAAAGTAATAAAAACAATTTTTGAAGATTTCAGTTTTGTGAAGTTCTTTTTATAGACAATTGGCATAACTATAACTCTATAGTTGTGCCTCATAAATATTCTTGAATTAAGTAGGACAATATAGAATAAAAAACTTGAATCCTTATCACAAGGTTTATGGAAGTAAATAAGGCAGATATATTATAGAAATTACCTTAACAGTTCCACATCTCTTCATGGTTCATGTAATGCTGGTTATGAAAGGGACACATTCATAATACTTTTACAAAAGAGGAATCAAGACTAGAATTATAGCATAAGGTAAATATTCGCATTGTAAAATATATATGTACTTTTGCATAAATTCAAATAACTCCATAGTAATTTTCTACCCAGAATTTTTCTCACTAATATATTCAAAACCCTATCATAATGCATATTGTAGTCCCTCAATAATATTTTACCTTTGCCCACAATTTTGAATGTTCTAAGAAAAATCGACAACTATTTTAAAAAGGTTCATAAAATGCATTTAGATATATATGAAAATATTACTTTGTAGCTATAAAAGTATTATTGCCTATAACTATATAGATTTTTTAATTAACTCATTTCCTGTCAAGTTACAGACATCAAGTACTGAGACAGTTTCTATGGATACTTATTTTGAAGATAATTCCTGTGTTTGCTTATTTGTGCTTGGTATTCAATTGGATTTACCAATTTTAATCACTTATGTTGAAAATTTAAATTGCAAAATATAACTGTGTACATGCATGAAGTAGAATGGAATATTTTATTTAAATGACAAGTTACATTGAGTAAATCAAGTTTGTAGACATTATTATCATTGAAAGTACAGTTTGTGGTGGTGAGATATTTAAAATTATTTTTATTAATTTTATGTATGCAATGTTGTAATTGGTTATGGCTACTCTACAATAGAAGTCAATAGTCATTACTCCTATATAATTGAAATTGTATCCTTTCATTTCCCCTTACATCCTGCTCCACCTGCCTATTCCTCCAGGCTTTGATAAGCTCTACACTATTCATGTACATCCATATATTGTTCTATAGGTTCAACTTTTTATATTCCTCATATGAGTAGTATCATATAGTGCTTGTCCTTCCTGTACTTGGCTTACTACTTAACAAGGTGAGATCTAATTGCACTGAAATGGTTGAATGCACAGGATTTCATCCTTTTTCCTGTTGAACACCATTCTATTATAAATATGTATGTATATATACATGTCTGTATGTAAGTATGCATATATATGTAATATATAGGGTGTGCATACATCTAATATTTTTTAATTCATTCATTGTTTGATGAATCCTTGATTCATTGGTTTGAATGATGATTAGAATGATGACTCTTAGGACTGTTATTTTGAGAAATAAGAAAATACAGATATCTGCAATATATATTGACTTGATTTTGTTAGCACATTTATGCAATAGTAGGCTTGCTAAATCATGTGGTAATTCTATGATTATTTGAAGAAGCTTCACAATGTTTTTATATGCTGCATATATTATTATTATTATTATTATTATTATTATTATTATATTTTCCATAATGAATTACATTATTTAACGGGCAAACAATGAGTTGTTATCCTCAGTTCCCCAATGCCCCTCTTCCCCATCACCAATCAGCTGGATATCCTCCTCCATGGGCTGTCTGGATCAGTCTTTGGGGCAGGGGACCATGATTAGCCTAGGAGGCAGCCTGGTTCTCCTGGCCCTAGTATGTTGTTACTGAGGGGGGGGCATGTCTCTGTATATTCTACCCCACCACGGCTCTCACAATCTTTGTGCCCCCTATTCTGCTCAGTTTCCTGAGTCATGGTGGGTGAGTATTAATGCCGCTTATTGTTGAGAACTTAGGGGTCTCTCTACTTCTGCTTTAGGTTGTGTTGAAAATCATTGGTGTCTGTCTCACTGGCTTATCCTGTGTTGACTGATTGGCTGTCACTATGAGTCATTTGTTCATCCCATCATTCTCTGTGGGGTTCCATATGGACTCCATGATATGTCTAGGGTGGCTCATCTCTTGTCAGGGTGTCAGCTATCAGTCTGCAGGTTGTTGGTAGGGTTGGATGAGCCATAGCTCTCTTGTTGCCTTCTGAAAAATACAAACAGAATCTCCATAGGAGAGTGAGCTGCCAGGGGAAGTTGATCAACAACAGCTAGAGCAAACAGAGACCACTGGCATGAAACACAGCCTGTTGCCATGAGTAGGCTGACCACACTTCCTACTGGGAGAGAACAGCAAACCAAGAAAGGACCACTTGTGCAATGGAGGAGCCAAAGCCTGGGGAGGCAATCAACAGCTTTTAAATTCATCAAAATATTCCACTTAGTGAGGGGGGGAGCACTTAACTGGAACTGGGGACTTAGGGCAATATGCATTGGGAGCCTGACTCTGGGGCCCCAATGAGAGATGCACTATTCGAGCAATTGAAGGAGAGGCTATTAAAAATAGAATCTAGCTAATTCAGAAATGTGTATCTTAGTTAACCTATACTGATCTCACTCTCCGATGAAGATTCCGTTCATATCTGTGTATATTATTTATAATATATATTATGTGAGACACACACACACACATATATATATATGTGTGTCTGTTTGTGTGTGTGTGGTAATAAATTGAACCACACATACAAATATATATCACAAATTCAGTTTATTACATTATATATGATAAAAAGGAAAGAATTCCTCACTATATGTAGTCTCTGAAGTACTTTCAAGAGCTTGAGAAAACTTGTATTTTATGTAAAGCAAACATGTCTTTTTAAAAGACATCATCACTCTAATATGCTCAAATAGTACATCAAAAGTAACACTGAATAAATTACATTGTGTATGGGAGAAAAGTGAAAAATATTATTATCTTCTTAGAGTAATTAATTTAGATATAAATGAATTTAGAATGGAAAAAAAATGAAAGTCTCTTTTTAAGGAAAAATCAGTTAATATATGTATAACTGATAAGGTAAAATTAATTTTTAAGCATTGAAACATTAATTCTCTAAGGAGAATTCAGCCTTGTTTTTAATAAGTAAATATGGATGCATTATTTGCAGGTGTCTGACTGCTTCTTTCTTAATTTACAATGTTCTGCAAGATCCTTCATGTGAGAAGAGACACCCTTGTAAAAATGAACAAAAGGAGATAGATTGTTCAGTGGTTTAAAACACTCACTAACAAAGTAACCACATAAAGCCAGATACACAAAGTAATATATGCATCTGGATTCATTTCCAGTTGCAAGAGACCTGGCAAACCCATTCTCTCTCTTGCTCATCTCTCTCTCTCTCTCTCTCTCTCTCTCTCTCTCTCTCTCTCTCTCTCTCTCTCTCTCTCTCCTCTCTGTCCCTTCTTGTAAATAAACAAATGAAATATATAAAAATGTATAAATTTTCAAAAGGAGTGTCTATAAAATATTTAACAAGTTTATATGTAGTGTCATAAATGTTAAAATTAATAGATTATATAAGGAAAGATTGTACAGGCTCTCATATGGTATACATGCACTCACTCATACTTATATGTATTCATCCATGCATCTATCCATCCATTCAAGATTGGTTTTGTCCTTTTCTTTCTATATTCTATTGACGCGCATTTAAGTCTCAGAGTAAAAAGTGATTTAATTATTTCCTGAAATGTGATACAGCACCAGTGTTGAGATGTAATATTTCCCACAGAAAGAGATTTATATTTTAACACCAGCATTTATACAAATCCTATTCACTTATTTCCATTTCTGCTACTATTCTAAACTAAGGTACAAACGGCTGTCTCCTACAATAGACAAATAATTTGTCTTTCTGTTAATCTTTTGTAAGCTTCTGTGTCAATGCCCAAACAATCTCTACATTTTAAAGCCTATTCTCTGCAAAACATCATAAGAAAACAAGATTGAATTATACCCATGTCACTCCTTCTACATTAAACTATGCATTGCCTTTCTATATTATGTTTGCACTTACAAACCTCATAACAGCATTTTCTAAGTTGAACTCTATTGATTGGGATCTAGGGATCTTTTGAAAGGCAGCACCTTTCATTTTGTTAGTCACCCTCCATAATATGTGCCTTGTATAATCTGATTCAACCTCATGTTTTGATTGAGTAAAGCGAAAATGTTAAGACTAATGCCATTTTCAATTCACGATTCTAAAAACATATGTCAGGGGAAGACTGGGTGGAGACAAAATTGAAAGCTCACTTTTGTATGTTTACAAGATATTTAGGTGAGGATATTCAGTAGGTCTATGAATATGCATGTTAAGCTAATAGGAAAATCTCTGTCCACTACACACAAACACACACACACACACACACACACACACACACACACACACACACACACACACACACACTTGAGAATACAGAAAAGACTCATCTAAGGAAAAACATAACACATGTTCTATAACTATAAATCATAAAGTAGTCCCAACCTAAGCTTAAATAACTCTAACAGTATAATGTATAGGAGTGAAATAGAAAATTATAAAAATTATAATCAAAATTAAAAGTTAAATATCCAATGGAAAAAGAGAAAACCCAAGTAGGATAAAGTAATGAACTATTTTGAGAAATATTTATTCAATTGTGTCAGATATTGATGAATACCATCCAGCCAAAGCAAAACTATCTTTTGTATATCCTGTTGCTTGGTCCTGCACAATGACTCCATCAGAACAGTACAAGGGAGAAAAGACTGGCTGGACAAACAGAAACAAAGACAAGGGAGGCTTTTTTATGTACTTGATGAGAGACAATACAGTTTGTTATCTGCGGCAATGAAATCACAGAGGAGATTGTTGATACTAGTGAGCTCTAAATACCAAAGAGTGAACATTTTGTTTATGAGGGTGCTATGGATGAGCACTGACTAAAACACTCTGTGATCAATAAATCATAACTGTTAGTTGAATAAAAGATAGTAAATATTCTAGTAAGTTTTAAGAGTCTGCTACTTGTGTTGACATATTACTTTTGTTATGATCTTGATTAGCCGAATTATATATGATTAATATATAAACATTTTATTTTCCAAATAAATTTTAAAGTTTAAGAAAAAAAGAAGCAATGGCCCTTTTAATGGACCAAACACATCTTTGCACAGAGAAGAGAAGGTGATGCTTGAGTTTGAAATTGTAAGGTTGAAAATGTAATTTGGCATTTGAAATAATTTAATAATTTGACTATTTCTGGCAGGAAGTGGAACAAGCTAGTGTTTAAAACTCACCTGAGAATGTTGACTAAAAAAGAAGGCATTAAGTTTGTATCTTGAGATAAATGTAGGATATGTGGAGTAATTTTCTTCTTTATTAAAACAAACATCAGGAGACCTGGCTGGCCTGAAAGGAAGCCAGTTCCCAGATGGTTAGCCTGTAGAGTAAGGGAAAACTCTGCATGAGCTGCTAGGGGAAATTGTCCAACAATGTTGGTAAGAAAGTAGGGGACACTGCTTTACAATCAGCATGACATGACACGTACACACCTGTGCAATAGTAGCACCCAACAAAAGTGGGTAACCTAGGACTCTCTGACTGGCTAACAGATCCACTTAGTGGCAAGGAACCCATAGATAGAACTGAAATGCAAGCCAAAATTCTATGGAGACCAAGAATCTGTGCTCCAAAAAGAAGCTTCCACTAACCGATCATAATCTCTCCATACTTACAATGTTTATCCCATTTAACCTATGCTTATCTCACTCTCTGTTGTAGAATATGTTTTTATTTTTAAGAGGCCGAGAGAACCAAGGACAACCTTATTTTACCAAGATCATAAATAATAGCTGACTCCATAGCAGGAGATGAAACACCCCTTTGCATCAGTGAGGGCCCAGGTGAAACCACAGAGGAAATGGTGAGATGAGTAAGAGTGCTGCTTCCCCAGCGAGCCCGACAACCTGCCCCAGGGTGATGGAGACAGATCCTAAGGATACTCAAAATGTACCAAATCCAGAAGCTGCCAAAGCTCAACATTAGAGTGGACGTGAAACACACCCATCAAGGCCCAGAGAACATTGCAGAAGACAGGAAAAAAAGAATGAAAGAGCCAAGGTGAGTGGAAATATCCAACATCATTGACCCCATCCCCACAATATCTGACTGCTGCTTCCACAACTCATGGTGCATACCAACAATCCCACTGAGGAGGGTCCTCAGTGGAATGGGGGCAGGAAGAAGGGAAATGTTTATACCAATATGACTTGTTCATACAAAGTTTCGAATAAATAAATAAATAAATATAAAAAATAATGACGAATTATGTTTCCAAAAATTAGTAAGTAGGAAGTCCTTCATTGAGGGGAATTTTGAGAAAATTGGCAAGGAAGCTAACATAGAAGGATTGTATGTATTGTATTAAAAGGATGAAAAGCAAAAGCAAAATCTTGTAAGAATATAAAATTATTTTATAATAAGAAATAACATCATATTTTATAATTGCATAAAGCTAGTATACATCAGTTTTGCCACTCATAGACTATATTCTATGAATACAAATATGGAGATAGGATAAATATTTACTTCTTTGTTTTGATTATTCCTGTCTGATATGTTCAATGACTATTTACTTTTTTGTGCCAAATTTAGTCTAAACATGCTTCTAGTGTGCTTCAGGTATTGTAGAAGAGAAGGAAAAATAACTTGAAAATAACAAAAAGATAATAAGTATAAACTAAATTAAATATAAACTAAACTATAAACTAAAATATAGTTTATGTATATATGCAAAATGAAAACACAATCTTAAGTTTGATTTGACAGATGTGACACCATCCTTAAGAATTACAAAAAAGGCTGACAAAAACATAGATTAGTCTCATGGTTTGATACAGGTGTCCCCCACAAACAATTGAATGTGTTCTGATAGATCAATCCTCTGCTGATGGCAGTTTGGGTTTTACAACCTCGATGAAGCTGTGTTGTTGAGGGCAGGCTTATGGGGTTATAAGCCAGCTTCCCCTTGCCAGTGTTTGGCACACCTTCCTGCCGCTGTTTGCAGTGCTGAGGCAGAGGTGATGTCCAGCCCTCTGCTCATGCCATCGTTTTCCCTGCCAGAATGGAGTCTCCCCTCGAGTCCGTAAGCCAAATGAACCCATTCCTCTACAAGCCGCTTTTGTTTGGGTTCTTTCTGGGCAGCGACTAGAAAGCTGACCCCAACAGTTTTGGTACCAGGACATGGGGTCATCTGTTGCTACTAGAACCCTGATCTTGTGGTTTTGGGCTTTTGGAAGTGATCTGCAGAAGGAATGTGGACAGATTGGAAAGCTTGTCCTAAGAGGTGCCTTGCAGTGCTGTAAGTACAGTGTATTGGATCATTCTGGTCAGAGTTTAAAGACCTTAATGTAGTGAGAACTATGGACTGGGAGGTTTGGCTTACGAGGGGGAGAAAGAACTTGGTCAGGACTGTGCCAGAAGCAGTTTGCGTGAGAGGCTTACTGTGTTCTGCCTGCCTATGTCCTGGGAACCTGTGCAGGGTTGTGTTACGTAAAGATGGACTGGTGTGAGCAGATGGAGATGGCACAGAAAGAAGATCTTTGGGTCGAAACTGCTGCCCGTTCACCT
>PVHP010042136.1:0-15086 GCA_004024765.1 Zapus hudsonius
GATGCTTCAGAGTGTTGTTCATGTTTTCCCCATTCTCTTCAATGGTTGCTATTTTCTGATTATTTTATCATAGTTGTTCCAATTGTCATGAAGTGGTGTCTCAATTCAGCTTTGATTTTCACTCCTCTGATGGTTAATGAGGTTATGCATATTTATATATTTTTGTATACTTTCTTTTTTGAGAAATCTATTCCCATGCTTTATGAACTGCTAAATTTGATTACATTGCTATGTCTTAATAATTGTTTATAGGTTGCATCATTTATATTATTTACAAAAATCATCTTCCATTTTATAGTCTACTATTTCAGTTTCTTGTTGGCTTCCTTTGAGGCAAAAGAAATGTGAAAATTAAAGTTCAGAGTGTCAAAATTTCCCTTGCTGTTTGACTCATGTACATTTTTAAAAATTCATAATTGTGTTTTCTTATCAAATTTTGTGTTTTATTTATTTTTATATTATTTGTATAAGAACGGTTGCTCCATATATATATGCTCCATATATACACCTTTATCCTCTCTCCACTGCTCCTATTTTCCTGGGACCCTCTTCAGTGGGGTCATGGGATTCCCTGTGGGCCTGTGGGATCATGAAGAATTCAGTCATTACCAATGGTGTAGTGGGGAGAATGTGACTCAAGGTATTCCTACCCACTATGTGATTCTTACAATCCCCTGCTTCCTCAATGTTCCCTGAGCCTTGGGAAGCTTGGTGGCAGTTTGATCAGGTTGAAACATTATTTTAAGATTGATTCTGTACTTAACTCTGAGAAATGGGCCTAAAATCCTTATTTCCCACCTAGACATGCACTTCTCTTAATAACATTTTAATTAGTATTTTAAAATTGAATGTTTAACATAAGTGTTCAAATTAAAATGATAATTCAAAAAATAATAATTTACATAGGTACAGAAAAATATCAATGAAAATATAAAATATTAGCTACATTAATGACTGAGTAATCAAATGGTAGGTTATTTTTATACTTCTATTTCAAATGTATTTAAGAACATATCTTTTTAAAATTAGCACCAATCTCAAATTTATGTAAGAAAAAATAAAATTAAGAAATCATTTTATTAATTTTTTCATATTCCATATAAAACTGGAATATTTCTACCAGTAACACTGAGCTCTATAAATTTATGCTAATGAGGGGATTTAGAAGGCGAGCTTGCCACTACAGAAATGATATTTGATGATCTACATTTTGAATCATAATATTTCAACATTACGTCTTTCAGGAAAATTCAAGATTGTGGAAATTTATATTTTTTCCATAGATCAGTAAATGGATAGCATGCTTGAAAAGAAATCTGATATCATTTGAGACACCAAATATGAAAGAGATTCACTGATTAGTATGGTGGTTTAATCACCAACGTATGTGAGCCGGATGGACTTCTTGGGGTTAGTGTGCTTGAACCTTTCATTTTTAAAAATTTATTATTTGTTATAATATTTTAATATCTTTATTATACATAATTAGATATATTGTATGTGCAACATTTATGATGGTACCCCCATTTCCCTCTTTCCTATCCCCAATCCACTGGGGATCCTCTTCAGTGGGCATACTGGATTAGTCCATAGGGTTAGGGACTTATGAAATGCTCTAGAGGAAGCCAGTTTCTCCACTCCCATTGTTAGTTCTTGCTGAGGGGAATAATGTCTCTGGACATACTCCCTGGCCATGGATCTTACATTCTTCCCCAGTTCTCTGATCATGGTGGGTGAGTTTTATTTCTGGTTTATTGGTGAGATGGTAAGTGTCTCTGGACTTCTGCTTTGGGTTATGTTGGGTATCATTGATGTCTGTCTCCATTGAGCTTTCATGGGTTATCTGACTTGCTGTGATGAATGATCTGTTTATTTTTTCACTTTCTCATAGGTTTCATTTAGGCACTGCATGATAGGCTGGGGTGGTTCATCTCTTGCCAGGATGTTAGCCATCATCCCATGTATCATTGGTGGAATTGGGTTGTTTCCAGTTCTCTCATTGACTTCTAAAAAAGTACAAAAAGAATCTCCATTGGAGAGTGAGATCAGTATATGCTAAATGAGACAAAAATTGCTATTTTGGCAAGATTCTAATGGGTGTAGTCTTTGTAGCTCTATGGTAGTAGGAATTTCCCCTTGGAGCCCCGTTTCTTGGTCCCCACCTAGGTTTGTTGACACTATTGCACAGGTGATCACTTCTTGACTTGCTGTTCTCTTCCATATAGCAGTGTGTTCAGCATTCTCGTGACATCAGTCTGAATTGTATATCAGTGTAGAATCTTTCTTTTGAATGCTCTCAGACATCAACCCTTTGTGTCTCTTCCCTATTGAGCTTATACTTTCATCATGTTATTGTCTACAATAAAGTTCAAACCCTATTTGTAGGACTTTTTTGAGTTTTCTGAGTTTTACGGGACTTGATGTATCACACGCTAAAATGATATTTAGTCGAGAGTGATAATGATCCTGTAATGTCTCAGTGTAAATCTGCTAAATGAGCTGAAGATCTGTCCTACTTTCTGTCCTTAACCTCTACAAAATGTTATGTTGAGCTATTGTGCAGCATTGTGAAAAATTGAGTTAGCACACACACAAAAAAAAAACATAGTACCTGATACAATAAACAGATAGTAACATCCCAGTGTTTCAGCAAAGGAAAAAAATCTAGGATGGAAATCAACAATAAACTTCAGATATAAAGTGCACTCTGAACAAAATAGCCCCAACAGGTATTTACAGAACATTCTGTTCAAGATTGTGAATATAGGTTTTCTCCACAGCACATGAATGATTCTACAAAATGGATGATATGCTAGTCAATAAAAATAAGTCAATTAAACAAATTAAACATAATAAAATAAGTCAATTAAACAAATTAAAAATAAGTCAATTAAAACAAATTATATGGAGTATTTTTTTCTGAAAGTAAATAAAATAAAGCTGAAAAATAATTTTTGGGGGGTTTCAAGGCAGGATCTTACTCTAGCACAGATTGACCTGGAATTCACTATGTATTCTCAGGGTGGCCTTGAACTCCCAGCAATCCTCCTACCTCTGCCTCCCTGGAGCAGGGATTAAACCATGCACCACCATGCACAGTTCATAATAATTTTTAAAAAGAAAACTTTGTAAAGTAAACATATATATGAAAGTTTAACAACTTATTTTAATAAAGAAGTAGGACACATATGGAATAAAGACATAAATTTTAAGAAGTATAGAAACACATAAAAATAGTCAAGGTAGAGGTAAGACTCTACTGCTGAAGACACCACATGCTGCCAACACAAAACAGAGATTTGACTACAATCTGGAAGGAAGGCAATTCCAGTTGTTTTGCCCATGTAGTGTTGGAAGGTGCCACATGAGCAGCTGAGAAAAGATGGCCAGCACTGTTGTGAGCAAGCAGGGGACAGTGATATATGAAAGCAACCAAACTAACACCTTATACACACCTGTTGGCTAAGAAATCTTCTCAGTGGAAAATAATCCATAGCTGGAACTGCAAACTGAGTCAGAAATCTGTGGAGACCAAGACCATGAACTCCCAGGAGAAGCTCCCACTAGAAGAGAGACTACAACCAAATTCTCTCTTATTTAAACAATGTTTATGCCATTTAACCTATGCTGATATCACTCTACATTGGAGAATTTGTTTTTTTCTTTGTCAGAAGGTAGCCAGAACAGAGGAGATAAACCCCCCTCACACATCAGCCAGGGTCCAGATGGAACCATAGAGAAATTGGTAAGATGAGCAACAGTGTTGCTTCCACTGCAAACCTGACAACCTGCATCTGGGTGATAGAGAGACACTGAGGATATTCAAATTGTACCAAAGTAGGAATCCAGAAGCTGCCAATAGCCCAACAATAAGGTAGTCTTAATACACACCTACCAAGGCTCAGGGACTTTTGTAGAAGAAGAAGAAAGATTATAAAAGATAAAGTAGATTGGAATATCCAATGGCTTTTTCTCTCTCCCCTCAGTGACAGACTGATGCTTTCACAAGTCATAACCCACAACCACATGGTGAATACCACCAATCCCAGCATGGTGGAGGTCCCTCAGGGAAATGGGATCATGGTGGTACCAACATATGATTTGTCTATACAAAGTTTATACTTAATAAAAAAATAGTACAAAATATGTTTTAAAACTATGGGATACATTTGGAGGACTACTTAAAGAATACTTAACAACTACTAATAATCACAAAAATAGAAAAACACTAGTTTAAAATCCTATTATTACATGTCATTTAGAAAAGAAGCAATATCAATTTGCATTACATTATCACTAACATAGAGTGCCTTAGAGAAATGGACGCTCAGGAGGAGTCATTTAAGTTTCACCAGTTTGAGAATAAAAAAAGAAAAGAAACATATGCACTAGGACTTCAGGAAAAGAAAATAATAAGTGAAGACAGTAGTCTAAGTAGAATTTACAATAAAAAAAGAAGAAACAAGGAAGCAGGAAAAAAATGAAATAAAATATGTCTCATTTCTTAATTCATTGCAAGTAAGATGAAGTAATACAGTGTAAAATTTCTACATCTAAATAAAGTCTAGTCTGTCAAGACATGAACACAAAGGCAAAGTATGAATGAAACAAGAAATGTATACATTAGTTACATCTATTGTTGACTCGGATTAACAATGAAGCCCAGGTGACTCTTTGATAATACTTGAAGCTGTTTAGATTGTTCACTACTGGCCTCACTGAGCTAGCTACCCTGAGAGGTTCTGGAAATTCTACTTCTCATAGTAGGTCTATTGGGTTTAGGGATGCTCAGCACAGCTTCAGCTTTATGTGGGTACTGAGGAAAAGATCTCAGGTATTCATGCTTACATACAACTGAGCCATCTCTTTTTGTTTTTGAGACAAGCTCTCCTGTAGCCATTGTAGCAGAACTGGGATTACAGAGTTGGGCCAACAAACTCAGATTCCTAAATCACTTAAACTGATATTTTACAAAATGATATTTTTAAAGTTTACTACCAGTTTTATTACATATTTCATAGTAAAATTATGGCCTTCTATGTTTCTATAATTTAGAATATCCAGGTTTTGTTTTTCTTTAGGGTAAATAGTGTTGCAATTTCTAGTGTTCTAACTATGTCTTTTATGAATTTATGTCTTCTACATGTAAATATCTTAGAATTTCAGGAAGAATGTGTTAGTGAAATCTATTATTTTCACAAATAATTTTCCAGTGTTAAAGAAATGACAATATTAAACAAAAAGCTACCTTCATATGAACGCATAATAATTGTTTTATAATAAAAATGTATAGACATTTACTTTCTATAGGTTTTTTTTTTCTTTAAAAAAAATTAAATGACTGGCATGGTGGTGAACGCATTTAATCCCAACACTTGGAAGGCAGACATAGGAGGATAGCATTGGGTTCAAGGCCACCCTGAGACTACATGAAGAATTTCAGGTAAGCATGGAGTAGAACAAAAACCTACCCTAAAAACAACAAAAAATAAAAACATACAAAAATTAATTCTTCCAAAACAGATCTTCTTCAAAAATACTTTTCTATATTCCTATTTGAGTGAGAAATTATCTTCGGATCCTGAGCATCTTTTTAATATATTATCATGTGAAGAAAATATGAGCAAAATATAACCATTTTTAACTGTTGCCTTAAAATATAATTTTTTTAGACAGTCCATTATACAAAAGCACCTTCATTCTTGAATTGACATTAGCCTCCCTCTGGGATAGTGATAAGGTCTACTCTGCTAGGCTGTTGCCTCTGCAGATTGTTTGAATCTGGACGCTTCACTGTGATCACAAAGTCAGTTATGTATTGAGCATGAGCTGCTGCCAGTATACAGTAGAAAATGGTCATAAATCTCAAATTGTCTGCCAAACATAATCCCATTATATATTGCCTTCTCTTTACTCTTCATACCCTACAGCAATTACCTGCATAATCAGGTGGATATAAACAGGCAAGTGTACTAAATTAAAAACTAGGGGAAATGTGATTCTTTTGTTGACAAAGTCTAATGCTGGATTTATTTGAACTGTAATAAATATTGGAGATAACTAGACTAGAAAAATGGATAATTGAAATATTTCCAGTATCACAAATATTTTTAGATTGTGTCATATATTCAAAAAACGTTTTCAAATATATATTCATACATAGCTACTGAAAATTATCTATGATAAAAAGTAAATAGTGTTCATAATTTCCTTTATTAAATTTGATTGTTACATAAAATTAAGAACTTTGAAAGGAAGAAACTTAAAACTTGAAACCAATATTTTATTCATCAGGGTAACTTTCACCTACATGAGCTATGAACTACAGATATGCTATATTTGGTTATGATCATATGATTCATAAAATGGTGTAGACATACCTAGAAATGTAAACTCATTTCCTTAAACACACACACAAATACCTGTTCCATTACCTAAATATCTTTCCAAAAATTTTACTATACATCTCAATCCCTCTCTTTCAAACACATCCAAAATATAAAGATACAAAACAATATTACACAATGAACATCACCATGGATTTTTAAAAATTATTTTATTTGTAAGCAAAGAGATACAAAAAGATAGATAGATAGAGAGAGAGAGAGAGAGAGAGAGAGAGAGAGAGAGAGAGAGAGAGAGAGAATGGCCTCATCATGGCCTCTAGCCACTGCAAACAAATTCCAGATGCATGTACCATCTATCACCTATGCATCTGGTTTACATGGGCACTGGGGAATTGAACTCTGATCCTTATGCCCTGGAGGCAAGTGCCTTAACTACTTAGCTGTCTCTCCAGCCCATCACTGTGGATTTTTTATTGTACTCACATTTAGTGAACACTAAGTTGTGGTTATATAAAATTGAGTTTTGCTGTTTCTTCCAACTTTGGATACACATGGAATTTATTTTCTACATCTAGACATTTTCTGAAATGAGCAGAGGCATTTTTAAAATCAAGGTGAATCTGGGAATTATAACTCTTTGATCACTAAAACAGATGCCTTCCTAAATCCACCTTTCCTTCCATATGTTTCTATATGTGTTTTGATTGGGCATCACCTATTACTGTGAAAAGCAAATTGCTAGATATCAAATATCAGATTGTTTTCCATATGTACCTAATTAGTTACTATATTCCAGTTTTCTTAATAAATCAGCTACCTTCATCTTTATTTTAAAATACATTCATTCAGGGCTCACATAAAATCTCTGAAGATAGAACCTCAGAGTGTTCAGTTGGTTTTCTTATCTCCTGTGACAGTTTCTTTCACATCTATGTGATGGTTAAATTGTGTTGTCCTCTTGACCTGTTTAGTAATCCACAGTAATCTTGGGTGGGCCTCTGCAGTTGCTTACTCTTCCAGAGTGAGCTCATCCCCTAGAGTGGGGGGCCCTCTCAGTAATGGGTGGCATTAAAGAAGCTGCAGGGGAGGGAATCTCTCTTCCTTCCTCCCATCTGGCTGCTGGTGCATGTCATGATGTGCATGAGCATCTACCCCATGAGCTATTTTACATTGGCCCTGGAACCAACATTCCTCAGGATTGGGACTGCTGAGGCTATACAGGTCCCTTGACTCCATCTGCTGACTGCTATTGCGAGACTGCCATGAGCTAATACAAGAAATCCCCTTTTTACTATGATCAATGTATTGGCTCTTTTCCTCTAGAGAACCCTAGTACAATATACTTGCAATTGCTTAATTTGAAGAATATTAATTGAGTGACTGAATTGACTGAATAAATTTTAAATGTAGGGTCAATGTGGGTTTTTCCTGATCTTTCTGCACTCATAATGAAAGATAGGGGGAAACAGGGAAAAGTGGTCAGTCTTCAGTGTCCAAAACAGTTACATTCCCAAAATCTATTCTTTCTTCCCTGTGGTTCCATGTGAGTGGCTTGAGCATTACCCAGCATGTGAACTTTCTATGTGTAATCATGTCCTCTGATTAATCTGGCATTACAGTAAACCCTGTGATATTTTCAGAAGACTCCCTTCCCATGCCCCTAACATTTCCTTCTTCCTCCAAAACATTCTATTTGGAAACAGTTCTCTTTTGTATATCACCCACTTCTCTACTGAATTAAGTTCTATCTGTTTAGCATCACATTTTAGTAGTTTACATTTTTTAAATATTTTATTTATTAATTTTCAAGCAGAGAGAGAGAGAGAAGAGAGAGAAGAGAGAACACTGGGACCACCACCTTATGGGTCTGGCTTATGTGGGTCCTGGGGAATTGAACCCAGGGCCTTAGGCACTGGAGACAAGTGCCTTAACCACCGAGCCATCTCTCCACCCCCCTTTTTAATATTTTATTTATTCATTTTCAAGCAGAGAGACAGAGAGAGAGAGAGTAGTTTACATTTTTGAAACAAAAAATTCTAGCACCAATCCTAGTCTGTCAAAGGGTAGACTGTAAAACAAGTAAATGGTTTTCTTCAAATACCTTTATACAAAAATTATTTCATACGATAAACAGAATACATGTGTTTGGCTTAATTTGCTCCTTATTTAATTTGGCCTGGAGCTTAGTGTAAGGAACACTTATGTAATAGAGAGGAAATGATGCCCACATTGGTTGTGCAATGTAGCTAAGAAACTATAAGCAAGTCATGTAACTTCACTCGCTTTTAACTTTTCACTCTCCAGAATATAATATATTAATTCTAATAATATTTATTAAAATATAATATAGTGTAGTTCTTCTGTTTCATATGTAGTTTGCTGACCTATTTGTTTTCAAGCTTATGAGAAAAATATGCCATTTGTATTTTATTGAGTGAGAAAAATCTAAAATGGTGAAGAAAAGAGATTATATAGACAATGAGAAAATATTCTTAATTGTGCTGGAGGTTTTCAAATAAGAGAGATAAGAAAAGAATTCTTATTTCTACTGGATATTGAACCTATAGATGAAGCTTTTCAACTTGTAATGACTGAGAAAATATGTTGTATTTTTTCATTACTGTCTCACGTTCTTAGCAGTCATTTCACATAATTCTCCCTATTCACTCTCAAGTAGAGTGGACATAAGAAACACAGAAACTGCTATTAGTTTCCTATTGTGATTTCCTCCTGTGCATGCAGAGTTGTAATGAAAGCTTTTTAAGTACAAGATTCATTTTTATAGCTAGGAAATTGAATTAGAGCAGGAAATTGAATAAAGAATAATAATGAAAATTTGTTAGTAGTTTGAAAAATGTCCATATCTTATATTACCCTTTCCATTACAAATGTTACAGTGAATTAACACTGCACTCTTATAGATGGATTCATTGGCACTGTAGTAATATGTTTACCGCATGGCTAGCTCTTGTGGCATCATTAATTTATTCAAATAATTTCAAGATATTTTTTTCATTTTGGAGTAACTATTTATACAGTAAAGAAAATGATAAATATATGTAAATAAAGACAAAATATAATAATCTGACAGTCTTGAATTACCAATACATTATAATTTTAACATAGTGACATCATCAGACAGGACATTAAGTTATGTACATTGTTTCTATTATACATTTAAAAATTAATTATAGGGAAAAATGCAATGTAATATGGCCCTAAGTAGAAACCTCAATTCATATAATGTGCTCAGTAATTTGCCTACATTACCAAAGAGAATGCCGATATAACTTAAAGTTATTAATTATAAAACCAGTATTTGTTAGATTTGGCACATTTCAGGGTGAGCAGTCTGCTATCTTTTCTTGTCATATTAATTGATCTTGGATAACCCCAATATTTTCTGGTATCAGTAACATAAAAGAGATTCTCCAACTGAGAGTGAGAGCATCTTTTACTGAAGGGAATATGCACAGGCATTTGATAGACATTTTGCTGCACATGCCCACTTTGAGCACCAACAAACCATACTGAGGAGGGCCTTCAGGGAAGTGTGAAGCAAGGTAAAAGGAATATAAGACTATAACCTCTTTAAAGGAACTAATTTAAAAAACTAACATTTAATTAATTGTTTGAGACCAGAACAGGACAGTAAATATAACTTTATTACAGGTGAAACACACACACACACACACACACACACACACACACACACACACACACACACACACACACACTAGAGATGATGCTTTCTAAAACAATGAGTCATATATTTATTAGTCAAATATTTATCAAAGAGAGACTAAAAATCTCTATAACACTGGTATTTAAACTAGATCTAGGAAACTGACTTGCAACACATTCATTTCTTGAAGGTTATTTGGAGTCTAAAAATGTTAGTTTAGTGACAAGTTATGGTAATATATAATATTATTCAAAATAATAATAAAAACAGAATACTTCATGTAAGGATGTGGGACTAGCAAAAGACTTATACAAACATAATAAATAAAAGTCCTGTAGCATACTACTGACAGCAGGGAAAGATATTTGAATTTTTGGAACATAAATCTTCATCAAACACAGGACTCAATACTTACACATTTATGGAGAGAATGTCAGCTTTAGGATATAATGTTAGCCAACCATGAATAATATTATGAAATGCCACATTTAGATTTGAAAGGAAGAGCAAAGAAACTCAATATAATATCATTGAAAGTGTCTTTCAGTAAATTTCATATACTAATAGAAAGAAATGATGGCAAATGTGTTTAATACCAGCACTGGGGAAGCAGAGGTAGGAGGATGGCTGTGAGTCTGAGGCCAACCAAGGACTACAGAGTGAGTTCCATGTCAGCCTGGGCTAGAACAAGACCTTACCATGGAAAAAATAAAAACATGATACTGATATTTTTTATAACTTTCAACTAGAGATGGTACCAGGAAGCAAGGATGTTTAATAAATCCTGTTTCCAAATAAATCAGTGAAGTTTTGCATTCCATGAAATCAAATATAAGCATATTTAAACAATACCATTGTATTAATTCATCAACACTTGAAACTCTATTTCAAATTAAAATGAGCTAAAGAGATCACTTTGAGTTATGAAAGGTTATAGACTTGTATTAAATTGGGTAAAAGGTTTTATAGAAAATAATTATTGTTTGTGCAATATATTTGATTTTCTGTTACAATGTGAGATTGCTAAGGGCTCTCATAAATTTATGTTTGCTGTTATAAATTAACAAAGGTAATTTAAATATATTTGAATATGTTTGGAAACAAATTTACCATACTAAGTTCATACTACAGACTTAATTCATAGTAAGAATATACTCATTCAAAGGGAAGAACAAAACTCCAAGAGTGAAAAGACCCCATGGTGAGAGAGACCTATGGAACTTTAACCTATTTGGTTTAGGGCTAAACCTTCCAGTTCCTGTAACTGTTTAAAAGAGTCACTGATGACTGATAGATTAAACATTAAATATTCAAATTTCTGACTCTTCCCTGACTTGCAGTTGCTTTAGACACTCACACTCTGGAAATGAATGTATAACAGGCGGAGTGTATCCTTCAGTTCATTATGCTTGTGGAGTAACCAGAATTAAGCTATGCATCATGTTTGTAGTAGATGTGGCATGAGCAGAGGTCCACGTTATGGTTCCCTGGTCTGCAGCAAACCCCGATGCTCTAGGTAACCATTGGGCTTCAGTATGAACTAGAGAATCACACTTGAATAGGCAGGGCATGGTGCAGCAGCAGTGATGAGTGAGTGGAAAGTTCTGGAACCTGTATTACTAAACCCAGTCAGCACAGCCCATCAAATGTACTCAGACAACAGAAATGACAGTGGGAGATGATTTTTTTTTCCGAGAAAGTTAGGATACAGGTTGGAAGGCAGAAGGCAAGAGAGAGGGATGGATGCTGTTTTGAGCCTGTTATAATGGTCTTAGTCCCAGGTGCATGCAGAAACCCTCTTGGTACATAACGTCTTTAATGTCCCACACCTTCATAGGTCATATTTGCAACAGTTGAATTATGTAGAACAAACATTTTAACTATAACTTACATATATCAAATTAAGCCTATCCATAGGAAAATCAGATTTAGATCATATTTTAATTAATTGTTCAGACAAATTACAAATTCAATTTAGAGAGGTTGCCTGTTACACAAATCTTGTTAACATTTTTGCTGCATGAAGATGCTGTAATTTGATCATAATCTTCTAGTAAACCCTTCTTTCATCCCCCTTCTCACCCAACCCCTTCATTGAATTCCTCCTTCTGTCCAAGAAGACTATTCTATTTGGATGACATTTCATTCTACTCTTTCTTGTCTATTAAATAGAGTCTAAAATTTTTTAATCTGAGTCTAAGGTTATTTTTTTTTGAGAATGGCCTTTTGGTTCACATTGCAAGAGGCATGATGCTTTTGGGGGTTTATAACAATAGAAGTAATTCCAAAGTAAAAATTAGTAGATTAAGTGGAATGTGATGAGTTTTTATTGTTAACAGATGCATATTTAATTGTGAAATTCTGAAGTATAAAAGGGAAAAAGAATAGCAAAACATAAGTACTTAGAAAACGAAGACATTTTGTCATGGTAAATTCCTTGATCCCTCCATTACCATGAATACAAACAATAGAAAATAGTATTATAATATAGTGAAACCAAACATTTATTAATCTGTTTATTATTTATTTGTTTTATTTGTTCATTATTTAAAGAGCCTATCACTATGCAGTCGAGTCTGGCCTAGGTCTTACTATGGACTTCTAGCTGCCACTAACCCCCAGTCTCACTTTATAGCCATTGGACCACCAGAATAGAGATGTTAATCTCGCAATATGACATATTGTATTATTATATATGAATGGAGATTAAGAAAAATCCAGAACAAGTTCAAATAAAAATCAAGGTAAAAGTGTAAAAAAAATATTTTAGTGCATGTCATATATGCATAAAACATATGCACTTATGTTTTTATGTTTATGTATTTTCATATATATATATATATATATATATATATATATATATATATATATAAGATTTAATTGGTCGTGAATATATGTGCATAAATCCCTTTGAATATACATATAAATCCATATTGTACCCATTACCGTATGCACACACACACACACACACACACACACACACACACACACACCACATATGCTCAAATACTTATAGGTGATCTATAGGGAAATAGAAAATTAAAACTATTTCTGAATTTGTTTAATATATATACTTTTTAAGTCCATTTATATTGTAGAATACAATATTGTACTATAATGGTTTAATTATCCATTCCTCCTACAATAGAAATTAAACTGCCTCCAACATTCTTCTCACAAATTATCAGTATAATGTACATCTTTGTATATGACTCTAAATGGAAATTTCACAGTATGATGTATATCCATATAAATGGAAAGAAAGATGGATTTTGGGTGCAGGTATATATTTGCTGGAGCAGAAGCAGTATAAACTCTAGCCCTGGTGCACACATCTTCATGTTCTAATGCTCCAGGTCTGCATTGGAACCAGTGCAGTTTTATAAAATTGACCATTCGGATGGAAATAAATAGAAACTTGCAGCAACTTAGTTTGCATTGACTTTACTACAAGTGATTGTCAGCATACTTAAAATATTTGCTTATATAATGTTCCCAGTACTCCTGTGTTTCCTATCATTCAACACGTTATTCTGAACATTTTAATTTGTGGTTACTATTAAAATATTAATTAAACAGGTCTATGGTTTTAGTCAATTGCCATTTGATTTGGCTGTATAACCCGTCATACTGAGGCATAAGATATACACATACTAATAGCTTATGAAAGTTTAATTTTCCTATTTAAATTTAAGATCAGTACACTCTCATTGAATGAGAAAGTCTAATATGTCAGCCTTATGGCACCTGTAACACATGGTTATTACAACATACTTGCTAATCTTTAGGATGTACTATTGTATTATCTGGCCTAGTTGATATTTACTACAGAGGTGATAAAGGTGTGTTTAAAACATGCAATATAATCCAGCAAAAGTAAATTGTATAGCTTATTATTACTAGTTATTATAACTGTTATGCACACTAAAATGTGTCAGATTTTAAATGTTTATTGTGTAAAAATATGATTTTATATTTTCATGATTTGCTTTTCAGAATGCTTATTTTAATAGGAATGACTTGTATATATGAAAATGATACTAGATAATTTATATTATTAATTTTAATAATGTTTTAATACATTAATGATTTTAGAAAAATAATTATTTGTGCCAATTATCAATAGATATTCTTTAGTATATTCAAATTGAAGATGATTTATTATTTCTAAACCATATAAAAAGCTTAATTTCCTTTTCCTTGAACCCCTTCCTAAGTATTTGATTTATGTAATCTTAAATGTTGTCAAATAAGATACCAGATATTTGAAGTATTTTTCTTTTTTAAGTTTATGATAGGATTTTTCCTTGGATCCCAGTTCCAGTTAAGGGTACCTTGTCACTAAGTAGATGTCTTACCCAATCAGTAAACCGTTGATTACCCTCCTAGGTTTAGTGCCACTATTGCACAGATGAGCACTTCTTGACTTGCTGATCTCTTCCATACAGCTCTGTGTTCAGAATTCTTGTGACAATTGTCTGTATTGTATATCATTGGTCTCTCTTTTCTCCAAATATCCTTGACCAATTTTCCCTGGCAGCTCATGCAACACCTTCCAATGCTACACATGCTATCATCTGGAAGTTGCTTACCATTCTGGATCTCTCGGTGTTGTTTGATGACACTGTGATTTCTTGAGCAGTAGGATCTTACCTTAGGCCTGGGGCATGTCTTCAAAAGCTTTGACATTAGTCTGTCACATTTTGGGGACCTTGTGGGTATCTGATCAACAGATCAGTGTGGGAAGGAACCAATAACTGGGACAGGGAAGATGTAGGCCTGAGCAATTATTCTTTTTTTTTATTTTTATTTTTTATTTTATTTTATTTTTTATTTATTTTATTTTATTTTTATTTTTATTTTTTTTTAATTTAATATTTATTGTCCATAATGAGTTACATTATTTAGTGGGCAAACCATGCGTTGTTATCCCGACTTCCCCAATTCCCCCCCTCCCCATCCCTGATCAGTTGTATATCCTCCTTCGTGGGCTGTCTGTATTAGTCCTTGTGGCAAGGGATCCTGTATATCTTAGTACTCATCCCGGTCTTCCT
>PVHP010042137.1:0-15301 GCA_004024765.1 Zapus hudsonius
CTACCTCTGCCTCCCGAGTGCTGGGCTTAAAGGCGTAGGCCCTGGCTCTTGGATGGTTTTTTTGAGGCTAGTTTTAATTTACACAGCTGAAGCTGGCCTTAAACTTCTGGTCCAAATGCTGGGGTTACCAGCTGGAAATTTAAAACCTTGGCTCCAAGCTGTTTGGGCCACTTCAGGGAAGGGAGAAAACTTTCCTACCAACTACCTGGGAAGGTATATATGGTTATTCTGGATATTGCTTCTTCCTATAGATTCAAATTACAATTGGACTTGAGAGGCAGTTAGCAAAGGTTCAAGTCTTAAGTGGCTGCAAAGTCTAGCAGTAGCCAATGTAAATTCGGAAATATATGCACTCTAATGAGCAAGGGTTGTCAGTGCAAAGTACAATCAGATAACTGCAGGGCAGCTTTATTCTGAAATCTTTAGATTGCTGTTCCAGCTTTAAACATCCAGGTGTGGGTTTTCTGAATGAGTTGAAGCGTTATTATTAGACTTTTCCTTTGAAAGAAATAATACTCAGTCCCTCAGTCGTCAGTTATTTATCAAATGCTAGCCAGGCACTGGGGAGTCAAGAGGAACATCACAGTAAAACATTGCTTCTGGCTTAATATCTTTAAAAAAATTGTAGTCACTGGCTTGTTTGTTTCTCAAACAGCTGTCTCAAATTTTCAAATAAAGTGGGTTTTTTTATTTGTTTTTTCGAGGTAGGGTCTCCCTCTAGCCCAGGCTGACCTGGAATTCACTATGGAGTCTCAGGGCGGCCTTGAGCTCATGGTGATCCTCTTTTCTCCTACCTCTGCTTCCCAAGTGCTGGGATTAAAGGCATGTCCTACCATAACAGGTGTTTTATGTGATGTCACGGGCTTAGTGTCCCCCCCCCCCTTCTCCCAGGCTGGTCTTGAACTCCCGATTCTCCCGCCTCCAGCTCCCCGCGCTGGGCTCACCGGAGTCGCGTTTCAAAAGGAAACGCACGGTCCATTTATGTCGTCTGTCTCGGCATCGCAGAAGCCGAGAAATGGCAGTTCCTGGCGCGTCCCAGCCACGGGAAGGCGAGCTCCGCGGGAGCCGGGCTCGGCGGAGGCTTCGGACCCCGGGCCAGCGCCGCCCGACCCTCGGCGCCCCGATCCCAAACTCGAGTTTTAGAAAGTTTTAGAAAGTGAGGAAGGGATGTGTATTTCTTTTGCGCCGCTTTGAATAACCAAAGGCCAGAAAGAGCCTGCGGGCTCTGGGGAAGAAAAGTCTTCTAGGCCGGGCGTGGTGGCGCCCGGCTTTAGTCCCAGCCCTCCGGAGGCAGAGGTAGGAGGATCGCCGTGAGTTCAAGGCCACCCTGAGACTACACAGTGAACTCCAGGTCAGCTTGGGCTAGAGCGAGACCCTACCTCGAAAAAACAAAAACAAACAACAAAACAACTTTATTTTTGAGGCAGGATCTCACTCTAGCCCAAGATGACCCAAAGCTCCATCTAGCCCAGGCTGGCCTCAAAAATCAAGGAGGTCCTCCTACCTCTGCCTCCCCAGTGTGTGCCAGAATGAAAGGCGCGCCACCAAAGGCTTGCAGCTCCGTCCCGCATCCTGCCAGGGATCCAGAGGCAGTAAGGTGTGGTCCCAGCCGAGCTGACACCGCTAGAACACACCCATGATCTTCGGAAGCCCCTTCCCAGACTCCAGGACAGCCCCCATCTCGGCTCCACCCCTGGAGAAGCCACGCCCCTCCCCTTCGCCCAGGCTCCGCCCGGAGAGGCCACGCCTCTCACCCAGGCTCCACCTCCTAGAGGCCACGCCTCTTTGTCCCCTCCCGAGAGGCCACGCCTCTTGTCCAGGCCCCGCCTCCGAAAGGCCACGCCTCTTGTCCAGGCTCCGCCTCCGAGAGGCCACGCCTCTGTCCCCTCCCGAGAGGCCACGCCTCTTGTCCAGGCTCCGCCTCCGAGAGGCCACGCCTCTTCCCCTCCACCACACTGCCGAGAGGCTGGTGGGCCGGCCCTTGGACGCCTCCTGAAAGAAACACAGGTCGGCTCTATCACACAATGAAGACGGAGAATCTGTCGACACAATTCATTAGCCTTCAGACCTTATCCAGCTTTTTAAAAATGTTTTTTATTTGTGAAGGAGAATGAGCACGTTGGTGCCTCTTGGCCCTGCAAACGAACTCAGGACACATGCACCACTTTGTGCGCCTGGCTTTGTGTGGGTACTGGGGATTTGAACACGAGGCCATGAGGCTTTGAAAGCAAATGCCTTTGACCGTTGAGCCATCTCTCCAGCCTACTTCCCGGTCTTGACCTCAAAATGGAGGTCAGCCCTGTTCTGGCTAATAGGAGTGATGGCTGCTACCCCATGAAGCCACACATCGAGAGACAGGATGACGGGAAGAAAGAGCTTTTGAGTTGGAAGATGGAGATTTATGTCAAAGAAAAAGAAAAGAAAAGCAAACTAGCGATGTAGATCCATTGGTAGATTGATAGGTTGCTTGCCTAGCATACAGGGAGTCCCTAGGTTGATCCCCAGCACCACATTAACATTATGGCGGTGCATGCACAGAATCCCACCACTTGGAAAGAGGCAAGAGGATCAGTTCAAGGTCATCCTCCCCTACATATAGTTGGAGGCCAGCTTGGGTCAGGCTTTATAGAGATTTGGGGGGGATACATCAGGTCAGTTTGGGCCAGGGAGTCATATTTCCAATGGCCTGCTTCTCTGACCCACCAACTTTATCAACAAGTGGACCTTTCAGGGTTCTGCAAAAATCTAAAGAAAGGTCAAATGAGAGAGCCTTATGATTTAGGATACTTTACTTCCTGGTCATGGGAACAGCTAATTCTGCACTTGATCACTGGAAAGGAGAGTCATCTTTCAGGGGAAGATACCCAAAGGATAATGGGATAGGATAAGATAGGAAAATGTGTCATTTCACAAAGTTCTGTGACCTGGGAGTGATGCGGGAAGTGACAGGTTTCTGATCAGAAGAACAGATTCTTAATCTTCAGTGAAGCTCTGCTGCCTGGCTGTGTCTGGAGCCTCGGCCTGGTGAGCACCCACTCTCCTCGACAGGTGCTTCCTCTTTCTGTTTTGTCTCAGGCAGGGACTTTTTACACTTTTTCCAAAGAACTAACCCATTTATCATAAACCAAGAAAGACAAATTAATGATTTTATAAAAAAATATTTATTTGAGAGAAAGAGAAAGACAGATTCGGAGAGTGAGTTTGGGTGCACCAGGGCCTCCTGCTGCTGCAAATAAACTCCAGATGCATGCACCACTTTGTGCATCTGGTGTATGTGGTTGCTGGAGAATTGAACTCAGTTCCTTAGGCTCTGGAGGTAACCGACTTAATTTCCAAGCCATCTCTCCAGCCGCCATAGGCTTTTTTTTTTTTTTTTTTTTTTTTTTTTTGGTTTTTCGAGGTAGGGTCTTGCTCTAGCCCAGGTTGACCTGGAATTCACTCTAGTCTCAGGCTGACCTCGAACTCACAGCAGTCCTCCTACCTCTGCCTCCGTAGTGCTGGGATTAAAGGCGTGCCCCACCATGCCCGGCTGCCATAGGCTTTTGATTAGGTTTTCAGTAGCAGGCTGAAAACCCTTCCCATGGGGCAGGCCTCATATCCAGAAAGCAGTTGGTTTCCCCCATAACAGACAAGCCACCATTGCATGAGTTCACACAATTGGCCTGGCTGGCCAGCCATAAAGCTTGCAGAGTCCACAGCTGGTTAAGACTGTTGATGACTTTTCTCCCCAACAGGCTGCATAGGTCTTTCCAGCATCCTGACAGCTAGTTGTCAGGGAGGAGGCTTCCAGCTCAGCTCCAGTTTGATTTCTCAGTGATCTGGAGCTCAGACATGTGGAGTCTTCAGGAATAGGATCTTACCATCTCATTCTGGTGGGCACCCAAGAGCCTTGGCAATGGCCCATCATGTTTTCAAGACCTCAGGGACCTTCCTGGCCAACAACTCTCTGGTAATGAGTTAGTGTCTACTCCCCTGCACTGAGTTTCCTTGTAACAATATCTACCTCCACAGGGTACTTCTGCCCAAGGTCTTTTTTGTTTGTTTTTTGAGGTAGGGTCTCACCCCTTAGCCCAGGCTGACTTGGAATTCATTATGTAGTTTCAGGGTAGCCTCAAATTTAAGGCAATCCTCCTACCTCTGCCTGGAATTAAAGGTGTGTGCCAACCACACCCCGGCCCCAAAATCTTTTTTTTAAACATATGCATTATTTGACTAGCAAAGAAGTAGGTTTCCATATGGCTTATTCATAGCATAGCAGCTTTAATTTGGATTAACCCTCTCCCACCCCTGACACCCCCCTCTCCTGACCCCACTTAGATCATTTCACCCCAATATTCTGCCCCTCTACTTACATATCTGTATATCCTCCCCTTCAGCCTTCTCCTCCCTCATGGTCCCTTTTCTTTCTTGATATGTAGTCCAGGATCCCCAGCCCATAAAATGTCCACAGTTAGGGTCTCTTCATGTCAATTAATCTCAGAAAAATCCTAACAGACATACTAAAAGATTTCATTCCAGGCATGGAGAGATGGCTCAGCAGTTAAGGCCCTTGCCTCTAAAGCCTAACAACCCGGGTTTGATTCCCAGTACCCATGTAAAGCTAAATGCACAAAGTGGCACATGTATCTGAAGTTTGTTTGTAGCTGCTGGAAGCCCTGGTGCGCCCATTCTCTCTCTAACCCTCCTTGCAAATAAATAAAATTTAAAACCAATTTTCTTAAAAATATTTTATTCATTTTCAAGCAGAGAGAGAGAGAGAGAGAGAGAGAGAGAGAGAGAGAGAGAGAGAGAGAGAGAGAGAGAGAGAGAGAGAGAGAACCAGAGAGAGACCTTGTGGGTCTGGCTTATGTGGGTCCTGGGTAATTGAACCCAGGGCCTTAGGCACTGGAGGCAAGTGCCTTAACCGCTGAACCATCTCTCCAGCCCCTAAAATTTAAAAACAATTTAAATTTCCCAGAAACAGTGCCATTGCCCAGTCCAGTAAGAGAATCACCTGCTAAGAAGCAGTCTCTTGAATACTGCTGGAGGAGTCTAAGTGGCAGATGAAGGTTTGGGCTGAGACACACAGACAGAAGCTCATTTAACAAAGCAAAGCAAAGCATACCCCAGAGAAAGACTGGAGCAGGCTGATCTGAAGGGGCAACAGCCCACTGGGTTCTATGTTAGGGATTTTAAAGAAGTTTTGTGAATATTTATGAGACATATTCATGGGGGTAAGATGACCTTTCCTCCCCCAATCATGGTAGGCCAGATCTCCCTTTTAGGGTATTTCTTCCTATGATCCTTTTGGAAAGCCCCAAGGTTATGGAGGTCAAAACAATGAATGAGATTCGGATGAAGCCAGGTCTTTGGAGGCTGTTACTGTGCATGTGTGTGTTAGGCACATAGTTAATTTAGCTTGACAACAGCCATGATGGCCTAGGGGACCTGGGCTGAAACTTGGAATACTGGAATGAGTTACTGGAATGAGGAACAAGGGCAGCAGCTGGCTAACCTTACCTAACAAGATAAGGGAGATTACAGATGGTTGCGTCAAGAGGTTGCTCCTGGCAGCCCCCTCAGAGGCTGAATGCTGACAGGCCACTGGAGACCTCCTCCAGGAGTTGGGGAGGTCGGGCTATCGGGTCCGTGCAAAGAAGGCTCAGATATGTAGACAAACTGTCACCTATCTGGGATATGAACTAAAAGAAGGGACCAGGTGGTTGACATGCCATGAAAGAAACTTCTCAGGCTTCCTGTCCCCACCTCTGCCAGGGAAGTCAGAATTCCTGGGGACAATGGGCTACTGCCAGCACTGGATACTGGGTTATGCTGAACTAGTGAGGCCCTTTATGAGGCTACAAAGGACAAGGACCCCTGGGCCTGGGGGGGGGTCGGACCAACAAAAGGCCTTTGAAGAGCTAAAGGCCATCCTTCTGAGGGCCCCAGCCCTGGCGCTGCCTGATCCCTGAAACCCTTCACCCTATTTTTAGACGAAAAGGAGGGAATAAGCGAAAGGGGTACTAATACAGCACCTAGGGCTATGGAAGCATCCAGTTGCCTATCTATCTAAAAGGCTGTACCTGGTTGCAGCAGGCTGGCCCCCATGCCTGTGGATCATAGCGGCAGTTGCCCTAATGGTGAAGGACGCTGATAAACTCACCTTCAGAGAACATCTGAAGGTAGTTACCCCTCATGCAATAGAAGGGGTCCTGAAGCATCCCCATTGTCGATGGATGGCCAATGCCCGACTGACTCACTACAAAGGGCTTCTGCTGGACGCTCCTTGCATCATCTTTTCTGAGCGAGCCAGCTTCCCTGAACCCGGCTACCCTGCTGCCAACTCCAGATCTGGAGGCACCGCTGCATGATTGCCAGGAAATCATGGCAGAGATCACCCAGGTGCGATCTGACTTTCAGGACGCTGCCCGGCTGAACAGTGAGTTGATATGGTACACTGATGGGAGCAGTTTTATGACAAACGGGATGCAGAGGGCAGGCGCGGCGGTGGTAGACCAGGCCGGGAGGATCGTATGGAGTGACCCCTTCCCCCGGGTACCTCAGCCCAGAAGGCTGAACTGATCGCACTGGCAGAGGCACTGGAACAGGCCAAGGGGAAGTGGGTGACTGTCTACACCCTACACCCTACTGTCTACACTGCTAGCCGTTATGCTTTTGGTACCGTCCATGTCCATGGCACCATCTACTGAGAAAGAGGCTTCATTACGACAGAAGGAAAGGAACTACGCAATCTTCTGGAGGTACAGAGGCTGCTGGATGCTGTGCAGAAGCCCCAGGCCATGGCAGTCGTTCATATTCCAGGACATCAGTCATCCAGAACCCCCAGAGGCTAAAGGAAATCTGCGAGCAGACATGGCAGCCAAAAAGGCAGCGATGTCCTCCCGGGTCTTGGAGCTCGCCCTGTTGGCACCCAAGCTTCCCCATCTGCCCTGGCAACCTGATTACACCTAGGAAGACCTGCAATGGATCAAGAATCATCGTTGCTTGGAGCCTGATGGCACCGGACACGGAAGGAAGACTGATCCTGCCAGCGAAATTGGGACTGTTTCTCCTCTCCAATTTGCACCGAGCCACCCACTTGGGGAAGAAAAAGCTGTTAGTACTGCTCAAGTCCGCTCACCTCCAATTCCCACAACAAACAGCCCAGATCCAGAGATTGTGGACTAGTGCGTTGGGTGCCAGGCTATGAAGCCCAGTAGGAAGGGACCCCTACACTTAGGTACAAGCTTAGGGGGGGGGCGCCGGGATGGAGCTGGGAGTTGGATTTCACAGAGGTGAAACCTGGAAGGTGTGAGTATAAGTACTTGTTGGTAATGGTAGAAGCCTTCCCTATGAAACGCGAAACTGCCCAGATTGTGGCTAAGGCATTGCTGGAGGAAATCATACCCAGATATGGGATCCCCGAAACCCTAGGCTCTGATAACCGCCAGCTTTCATCATAAAGTCCTACAGGGACTGGCCCGAGCCATGGGGACTGATCAGAAATTACATTGTGAATAGAATCCCCAGAGCTCAGGACAGGTAAAGAGAATGAATTGGACCCTAAAGGAGACCTTATCTAAATTAGCCATTGAGACTGGCGGGGACTGGTGACTCCTACCTTATGCTATGTTCAGGGTTCGAAATTCGCCCTACGTACATGGATTGACACCCTTTGAAATTTTATATGGGGCTCCACCCCCCATTGTGGTCCAAACTTTATCAAATCAAGATATCAATGCAGCCCAAAATTACCTGACTAGTCTCAAGGCTCTCCAGGAGGTCCAACGAGAGATCTGGCCCTTGGTGTGCTCCTTGTATTAGACAAAGGATGCCTCGAACCTGGAACATGGCATCACCCCCGGGGATTGGGTATGGACAAAAAGACATAGGGTCTGGACTCTGGAAGGGAGATGGAAAGGTCCTTATGTGGTTGTTCTGGCTACCCCCACTGCCCTCAAGGTCAACGGAATTGGGCCCTGGATACACCACTCACATGTCCGTAAAGCCACTCCCATCGAGGCACGAGATGCTAATGGACATTGGACAGCTCCAGCCGACCCTGCGAATCCTTTAAAGGTGAAGCTGTGCCACACCTCGTGAAGATGTGGAGCCCTGTTCTGGGTGCTTGAAGGAGGGAAAGAACCTGAGAGTGGGGCAGAGTCCCCTCACACTCCCTATAGGTTAACCTGGACCCTCATTGATGGTGAGACACACGGTGTCCTCAACGAAACAACCCGTGTAGCACCTATGAACACTTGGTGGCCAGATTTACAGTTTTGCCTCCGAGACATCAACCCGGCCTATAACTCGGAAGCCCCGCAAGATGCCAGGAGGTATAGTTTCTATGCCTGCCCTGGCTGGACCAAAAGCCAGGAATGTGGAGGTATACAGCATTCCTTCTGCAAATCCTGGTCTTGTGTTACATCAAATGACAGTGACTGGAAATGGACTGTATGGTGGCAGGATATGGTAAGGATGACTTATGCAAACCTACTAGCCCGCCTAGGAATAATACTGGAATAGGCTAACCTTGGTTGTGAACCCAGAAACCTGGACTGCGTTAAGATCATCTTCACCGAGGAAGGAAAGAGGGAGACTGGCTGTATACAAGGTCAATTGTGGGGGATAGTATTCTATAAATATGGGGGGCACACAGGTTCATCCTTGATAGTTAAACTGAAGGCGAAGCCAGTGGATCCACCCCAAGTAGTGGCTCCCAATGAAGTACTGATACCACCCTGGGGCCCGCCACAGTCCAGACCCCAGGGAATAGGACATTGAAGCAAAACCCACGGGGTGCCCCTGTCGTGCCCAGTAGCCCACTGGGAGCCCCTCTGGAACAGCCCGCCTTTCTAACCCTGAACCATACCAGCCCCAACTTGACTACCTCCTGCTGGTTGTGTTACGATGTCCGCCCCCTTCTATGAGGCAGTAGGGTTAAATGCCACCTTTAACATGTCTCAGGAAAACAATCCACCGCAGTGTTTTTGGGGGGAACCGCAAGGTAGGGCTCACTCTTCAACTTGCGATTGGGCAAGGGTACTGCTTACATACCAAACACAGTGGCTCGACAGGATGGCTCGTGCTGGGGAAAGAAGGATGGTGGATCTGCTCCAAGACAGGTTTGACTTCGTGTCTTTCCCTTTCTGACAAGAATGCATTACTACACTTGCTTGAAATTTTTTTTTTTTTGAGGTAGGGTCTCACTCTGGCCCAGGCTGACCTGGAATTCACTCTGTAGTCTCAGGGTGGCCTTGAACTCATGACAATTCTCCTACCACTGCCTCCCGAGTGCTGGGATTAAAGACGTGCGCCACCATGCCCGGCTTGAAATACATTTTTTATGATCCTCCAAGTTGTGATTTTTTTTTTTTCTTGCAGTGCTGAGGATCGAACCCAGGGCCTTCAGAGAGTTTGAGGATCTTTTTGTATATTTAAGCATGATTTTTATTTCTTCTTTTGTAAGTTTTCTGTTCTTGCCTTTTTAGTCTTTTCCTAAACTTGGGCTTTAAAAACTCAAATTTCAGATTTTTGTTTGTTGGTTTTTTTTGATGTAGGGTCTCACTCAATCTCAGGTGAACCTGGAACTCACTCAGTAGTCTCTGGCTGGCCTTGAATTTACAGTGATCCTCCTAACCTGCCTCCTGAATGCTGGGATTAAAGGCATGTACCACCATACCCTGCTCTTGGCAATCTCAAACTTCCTGTACTTTGTACTTATGTTTACTTTAAATCTTTTAAAAACCTTTGGCCACTGAGGGAGAGAGGCCTGGGGACATGGCTCAATGGTCAAAGGTGCCTGCTTGCAAAGCCTGCTGGCCCGGGATTCAAGTCCCTAGCACATATGTAAAGCCAGTGCAAGAAGTGGCCATTTGCTATGGCAACACGCACACACACACACACACACACACACACACACACACACACACACACACACAAATAAAACAAAACTAAGTTTATTATTTATTTGAGAAAGATAGAGACAGGTAGAGAGACAGAATGGGTACACCAAGGCCTCCAGCCACTGCAAATGAACTCCAGATGCATGTGCCACCAGTGCATCTGGCTTTACATGGGTACTGGGGAATTGAACCCATGTCCTTATGCTTTGTGAGCAAGCGCCTTAACCGCTGAGCCACCTCTCCAAAATGTCATAAACATTTTTTTAAAGAAAATAAAAATGGAAGGAAGGAAGAAGGAAAAATCAAAAATTAAGCAAAAGAGAGAAATTGCTGAATCAGGGCTCTCTTACCACATGGCAGGGGTCTGAAACAGCACTGACAAGGAATGCAGGTTCCCAGGACATTGGAAGGGATGGACGGAGCAGCTTGATGCAGGAGAGGAATGCCAATCAGAGCTGGAGAGATAGCTCAGCGGTTAAGGTGCTTGCCTGCAAAACCTAATGACCTGAGTTCAATTCCCCAGTACACAGATAAAGGCAGATACACAAAGCAGTGCATGCATCTGGAGTTCATTTGCAGCGGCTATAGGTCCTGGTGTGCCGGAGCAGAATACAGGAGCAGGAGAGAGAAGGGTGAGTGTGCATAAAAGCTCAGCATGGTGCAGTTTTAGAAAATGCTATTTTTTCATAGTTCACTCCTTAACACTATCATCACAGGCCGGGCATTGGTTTCCCTTCCCTTATGGATAACAGGCACCTGTCTAAAAATAGTCCCTGAGCAACCCCATTTCTTCCCCTTCCCTCCTGAGAAGAACCTGTTCACCTTGGCAGTTCAGCGAACTCTTCCCGGGGGACCCTTGTCCCCTGAGAAGTGGAGTTATAAACGCTTTTCAAGACAACAACCAAGTTCCTGAGCCAGCGCATGCGCAGTCCCCGGCCCAGGGACTGCAGAGCAGTTCTGGGCACAAACACCAACTCCTTCCTTTTCAGCCCCTCCGTCGGCAATGCAGCAGGCACCTACAGTCATCGTGACACAACCCGGATTCGTTCGTGCGCCCCAAACTTCCAACTGGCAGACGAGCCTCTGTGATTGCTTCAGCGACTGTGGAGTCTGTAAGTATGAGGAGTGTCCCTGTGACTGGTACGGGGTTCAAATCCTCCTCCAGGCCTCTGTCCCTGGGGGTCCAAGTCTACATTACTGCAGACCTGCAAGTCTGACAATGAGATAGTCAACCCGAAATGATGGTAGATCATTCTCTAGCCTCACTTTGAAAATAAGCTCTGAGCCAGGTGTGGTGTGCTCCTTGAACCCCAGCAGGGAGGCTGAGGTAGAAGGATCAGGGTGAGTTTGAGGCCAGCCTCAGTCTACATAGTGAGTTCCTTGTCAGCCTGGGCTAGAGTGAGACCCCATCTCACAAAACACAATAAAATCAAGTAAGTTCTGGAGTGAAGATAACGGTGAAAGAGCTGATTCTAAAACTCAGCCAACCTGGCCTAATAAGTATAGATTATACATAAATGAAATATTACAAGTTTAACTTGATTTTTTAAAAGACTATTCTTGGTTACATAAATTAAAACCATTATTATTATTATTATTATTATTATTATTACTGTTATTTTAGTTTTTGAGGTAGGGTCTCACTCTAGCCCAGGCTGACCTGGAATTCACTATGTAGTCTCAGAGTGGCCTTGAACTCATGGTGATCCTCCTACCTTTGCCTCCCAGTGCTGAGATTAAAGGCGTGCACCACCACGCCGGGCCAAATTTTTTTTTTAAATATAAAATTAAATTGTCCAAAACCCAAAGAGAGATCTCTGTAAGTGGGCTCATGCTAAGTAATCTCTAAGCGAACTTGGCAGAAAGGCAGTTTGGAAGTGAGGCAGGGAAGCGAGGGGACAGAGTGCTCTGTCCTCAGCCCACGCCAGGAAACATTGCCCCAAACCTTTGGTCTGAAGCCCTGGCATCTTTAGCGTTCTTAGCTAAAGCAAGGACACGAGACAATTTTCTAGTGAAGTGGAACTTTGAACTGCATCAAGTTAACAATTACTTTGAGGAGCCAGAAGGAAAACATCACCTAGGGCCGGAGCAGCTGGGTTTGTTTAGCTGCTCTCCTTGTCTTACTAGGAGACTGATGACTCAGGACATTCGTTCAGCATCTGCAAGTCAGGCTGACAGTGAAGACTGCAGGAGAAAAGCTCCTGTCCTTGTTACCCACTTCAATGGGTATCTGAATTCTACTGGGAGCTTCATAGCTTCTGGGAAGAGTTTCTTTTTCTTTTTTTTTCTTTTTATTTTTTATTTATTTATTTATTTTTTTAAATATTTTATTTATTCATTTTCAAGCAGAGAGAGAGAGAGAGAGAGAGAGAGGAGAGAGAGAGAGAGAGAGAGTGTGCGTGCGCACCGGGGCCACCACCTTGTGGGTCTGGCTTATGTGGGTCTTGGGGAATTGAACCCAGGGCCTTAGGCACTAGAGGCAAGTGCCTTAACCGCTGAGCCATCTCTCCAGCCCGAGTTTCTTTTTCTTGTTTCAATACTTTTATTAATATGAGAGACAGAAAGGCAGACAGAGGGCGTGTCCGGGAGCACCAGGCCTCCTGCTGCTGCTGCCAATGATCATCAGATGCGTGCACCACTTTGTGCAGCTGGCCTTACATAGGTACTGGGGCATCGAACCTGGGCCATCGGGCTTTGCGAGCAAGTGCCCTCAACCACTGAGCCATCTCTCCAGCTCTTGGAAGATTTTCTAAAGTGTGACTCTAACCAAATGACCCTCCCCTCCTGGAATGGTTCAGTAGTTCCTCATGGCTTTCCGGACAAAACCTGAACACCTCCTCTACCTGCCCCTGTTCATTTTCTGATCCCCAGCTTCATCCCCACTTTATCCCAGGGCTTTGGCCCTAATGGAAGGCCAGCCTGGTCTTTGTCAGGCTGTGAGTTGTCTAGAGAGATTGTATTTCCTTTGGTCCACTTTCAAATTCCCAGTCATCCTTCATCACCCACCTCAGGCAGTACTTCCTGCTCACTGCCAGTGCCCAGAACTGCCTCCACTGGGCATCTTTTCCTGTTCGCCTCTACCAGACTTCAGCTGGGATTATGCCTGGGTTTCAGTAGTCAACGACGAATGGATGAAGGCATTCTGCAGAAAGAGCGACATCCTTCCCCAGTGTAGGCATTTCTGGAATGACTGGGGGTGAAGGTGGTGAGAGCCCACAGAAACAGCCAGCCAGGACTGGATGGGGGTGTGCAGACTCCGTGAGGTGGACTTTGCGCAAATGGTGGGGACAGAGTGGAGTAACTGCCCCTGCTTTCATGTGTCCAGGTCTCTGTGGCACATTCTGTTTTATGTGCCTTGGGTGTCAAGTAGCAGCCGACATGAACGAATGCTGTCTGTGCGGAACAACTGTGGCCATGAGGACCCTCTACCGAACCCGATACGGCATCCCTGTGAGTCTCTCCCCTTCCTTTGCCAGCAGATATGATGGGTCAATATTCAGAACAGTTGTAAGCATGGATTCCGCTTGATTGCACCACTGTCTGAATGGGATTTACGAGAGTTCTGGAGCGCCTGCAACCTTATGTTAAACTGCCTTAGAGAAAATAAGCCACTTGTGCCAGGCGTGGTAGCGCCCTTTAGTCCCAGGGAGGCAGAGGTAGGAAGATCTCCTTGAGTTCCCGGCCACCCTGAGACTACCTAGTGAATTCCAGGCCTGGGCTAGAGTGAGACCCTACCTTAAACAACCAAAAAAGAAAGAAAAGAAAAGAAAAGAAAGGAAGAAAGAGAGAGAAAGAAGAGAGAGAGAGACAGAAAGAGAGAAAGGAAAAGAAAAAAAGTAACTCATATTTGCAACATCTTTGATGCCATGTTAGAGGATTACTTAGGACCCACAATGCTCTAGGGGACTTAACTGTCTAGAGGCAGGGTCATGTACCCAAAGATGTGCCCTACACTAGTGCACACACCCTCCCTTAGACCTACTATGTGCAGGGCAGTGTCTCAGCTAGGGTTAGAGAGGGAAACGATCAATAGGAGGAGTGGTGTGTGTACATATGTGTATGTGTATATATACACATATTTCTCTATAGTCACAGAGATGTGCATTTATATATGTATACATATATGTCCCCATGTTTTATGTATGTGCAAGAGAGGGCATGGGAGACAGTGACAGACAGACAGAGAGAAAAATTTAAGGTCATGCAATTATGGGTGTTGGCAAGTTCAAAACTAGCAGTCAGCTGGTAGGTTAGAGACTCCGGGAACAATTGCAGTTGAAGTCCATTGGCAATTTACAGGCAGAATTCCTTCTCACTGGAGGGAAAATCAAAGAAAATGAGAGAAAAGACAGGGAAAGGAGAGAAAAGGCAAGAGAACACGAAGAAAAAGGTCTTCAGCTCATGGGAAGGAGCCTACCCAATGATGAAGGGTGATCTGCTTTACTGAGTCTGCCAATTCAGATGTTAATCTCACCTGAAACTGCGATTGTTAATAAACATCTAGACTGATGTTGAACCAAACATCTGGGTCCAGCCACAGCCTAGACAAGAGGACATAAAATTAGCTGTCACCTGGAACCAATGAGTACACACTTTTTTAGGAACAAATTTTATTTCATGGAAATTATCTTTTCACTTAAAATGTTTATCAGTTTTTTATTTAAAAAATAATGCTAGGGCAGGGATGTGGCTGGGTACAGTGCCTGCCTGGCATGCATGAAACCCTGAGTCTGCTCCGCAGCACCACATCAACCGGGCATGGTGGCACATACCTGTAATCCCAGCACTTGGAAAGTGGAGTTACAAAGGTCAGAAGTTCAATTGAGGTCATCCTTGGCTACATACTAGGGCAACCTGGGCTACAAAAGAGCCTTTCTCAAAATAATATCATAATTGTATTACAAATTTATACATAGACATACATAAAAAGTATAAATTTCCGTGGTGGCGCACACCTTTAGTCCCAACACTTGGGAGGCAGAGTTCCAGGTCAGCCTGGGCTAGAATGAGACCCTACCTCGAAAAAAAAAAAAAAAAAGAAAGGGAAAAAAAGTAATAACCTTTGAACTTCTCTCTCATACTTGTTTCTCAAGGACAATTATTTTTTCTGCTCTTCAAACTTACATCGCTTTTTGTTAGTTCAGTTTGAGGCACAGTGAGAATTTAGTTCTGTTTTCTTTTTTTAATATTTTATTTATTCATTTTCAAGCAGAGAGATACAGAGAGAGAGAGAGAGAGAGAGAGAGAGAGAGAGAGAGAGAGAGATAGAGAGAGAGAGAGAGAGTACATCAGGGCCACCACCTTGTGGGTCTGGCTTATGTGGGTCCTTAGGAACCGGAGGCAAGTGCCTTAACCGCTGAGCCATCTCTCCAGCCCTAGTTCTGTTTTCTTTCCCTTGCTGTTCGCACACATGCACC
>PVHP010042138.1:0-15138 GCA_004024765.1 Zapus hudsonius
ATATATATATATATATATATATATATATATATATATATATATATATATAATACATATATGTGTATATATGTATATATTGTATTTTTATGATTTGTATTCTATGTTTTTATAATTGTATTAAACGTTGCTATTTTCAAATCTAGCTTATAAAACTTAAATATTTTAAATATAGGAAATCTTTTTATTCTAGTCTGGACAGAAAAAAATCTATTTACACAGGAACAATTAAGGCTTCTTACTCTGATACATTATTGTAGATCTTTATCATTATTTATTTCTTTGATGAATACAAAAAGAAACTATACTATTCTTTGCAGAAAGGACATAATTACTATTTTCTCTAGAGTCTTCAAAGTATATTGTGGAAGTATATACCTTGCTGCTCTGAGTCCATAAAGACCCTTGCTACTCATTGACCATAAAGAAGTCAAAAAGATCTAGTCAGAATTCATGACTACATACATGCTCTTCTCTTAGGAAAATAAATACTTTTGTAGAGAAATGAGAACAGTAACTAAACCTCAGGGTTCTTGTGATTAGTTTCCTTACTGTGTTCTCTTTCTTACTTGGCATCTAAATTTTAATCTTTGTTTGAAAAAGAATTAAGCCACTAAATATTGATTCAGCAGATTTATCTTGTTATTGTCTAGAGACCCCATGAAGAAATCTGTGCAGAGCCAATATTATGCATGCCAGTTTTCCACTTGATTCCAACTTGACCTCAATACATCAAAGGGAAGTTTTAATAAAAGACAAAAACAAATTGACATGAGGTATTCATGGCAGACAAAAGAAATAACTTAAGCTCTCAAAAATGTCCCCAAAGGTTTGAATGAAAAGATTTCACATGGTTCACTGCCTCTCCAGGTAGAATATTATTTTTCAGTCCATGTTGAGAGCACATGTTGATAACAGCAGAGCCTACTTTCTCCTCTGGGGTCATGAGGCTGCCCTAACCTGCTGATTGACATGACTTTATTTTACAGCATTTTGATTTAACATAATTCCATGCCAGTGTTTTTCTTTAGTTGTGTTTATAATTCTGTTACTTTCGATATTCTCTATATAAATTTCATTCCAAAATGTTGTTGGAGGAATGTCCAATATTGACATGGATTAAGAATTCAAAGAAAGAATTCAAAGAATAAATAAATTTAGGGGAAAATAAAAACACCTCATTCCACAAAATTAAAAGTTGTCTAACTGAGGACTTAGAAAATCCTTAAATGTGCTAATATGTTTCCTGAATTTCAATGATGCCATTACAAATTGCCCAAATGTATTTAACATAAATACTTTGTTGGAAGGAGATTGCAGACATTTGTTCCATGGAAGGACTTTGGACAAAGCTGTTTTGGCTAATTAACAACATATCCTCTGGGTCACTTTCTGAATTTGGGCAGTACAAGTAGTTTTTCTTGGAAGATTTAGGGTCAACCTATGACCATCTGCTTGCAAGTGTTTTGAGTTGGACCCAAATTTCTGTTTTTGGTTTCTTTATTTGTAGCAGAAGTTTTCTAGTGGGGCTGATTTCTGCATAGGCCAACAGGAAAGACATTACTTAGCACCAAGTAGGGTAGCTGTGATTTCTTTCAGTAAAAGCATTTTGAAAACTGGTTCAGTGTCCAGATCAGCAATTTGTTAACATGTGTATTATAAAAATTATTTAATAACTATTCTTACTTATTTTATCTTCAGTATGATTAGTAATGAATTTTTAAAAATTCAAAATCTTTAGTTTGTAAGGTGTTTATACTGCTACTATGAAACTATTATGAATATGAATTACAATCATTGATCATCGTAATACTCATTTTCTTTTGCTTTCTCATTGCTATAACCAAATACCTGGCAAAAGCAACCCAAGAAAGGAAGGGTTTATTTTCACTCATGTTAATGACTCCAGTTCACTGGTTGCAGAGGATTGGTAGCAATACACTGGGGTGGATGGTCACATTGTGTTCACAGCCAGGAACCTGGGAGAAATCTAAGTCGATACTTGGTTTACTATTTCCCGCCACCAGCACCACCTTTTTTCTGCTTTTTTCTTTTTATTCAGTCTGCCCTTAACCCTTTCAATGCCTCATATTCTGAGTTGGTCTTCTCTCAGTTGGCCTCTTTGGAAATGCCATTAGATACATTCCCAGAACTGTGTCTGCTAGGTGAAGGTATATCATGTCAAACATACCTTAAACATGTGTGTTTAACCATCACAATAATAGTGAATGTTGTTTTTTTGAATCATGCATGAGTTTATATCTTAGAAAACAATTGTCAAAAAGTAAGGCAGTGTTAGAGAAAATTTTTTGAAACGTTAAAATATCAAAGGATCTATTTCACATATTTAGTATAGCCTGTGATTATAGGCATGGCCAAACAAAATTGCTAACATGGAAATTGTTCTCTCAGGTCTTAGATTCTTATAATTAATGGAAAATACCTACTATCACAGAGTGCTACTATTTGAAAGAGCAAAATTTCTTTTTAGAAAAGCAAAACAAGAGAGGTGTAATATAAGCACCATTTAAAATAAGGAAAAATATAGGTAGTTATATACTTACTGAGAAAATCAAAATTCAAGGAGAAAACGCTGTAACTATCAGGTGGTACATTTGTTCAACAGAAATAAAAAGTATTCAAATTGTTATTGTTATATATTTACCAGATAATATTCAAACTATTGGAGTTAATAACAAATGATGTGTGGTAATAAATTTATTTAGAAATTTAAATATTTAAAAATATATGCTCAATGGTTAAGGCATGTGCCTGCAAAGCCTAATGACCCTGGTACAATTCACCAGATGTTCATAAAGGCACATGCATCTGGAGTCCATTTGCAGTGCCTAAAGGCTCTGGTATGCCCTTTCTCTCTCTTGCTCTCTGTCTTTTTTAATCTCTGTGCATGGAAATAAATAAGTAAATATTTAAAAATATATTATTACTTCAATTCAAAACCAAAATATTTTGAAATTATGATAGAGGTTTAGTTGTAAAGAAAATGATACAGTAATTAATAACTAATATTTTAAGCAACACAGAGAGAGAGAGTTTTTGGAACCCCCCCCTCCGAGTTTGTGTCCTCTGATGCAAAAAGAATTTATACACAGGGATAGAAATAAATTTTAATTACACACATTTATTCTAATTTATTTCTTTAGGAAAAGAAGAATTGGATGGGGAAATCTCTCAGTCACCAGTGGGAAGTTACAGAGTTCTCCAGCTACTAGTGTGGAGAAAACATGTGTCAGAAAGTTTAATAGAACTTATAGTGTTTAGATAAATAAGAAAAGATAACAGAAAGCTCCTATTATGAGGAGAGGTTTATGGGGGAAAAGGTCTAGAACCTGCCCCCACCCCAGCTAATGGCTGGGGTGGGAGAAGGCCTTACCTTCCTGAGGCCTGGATCAGCAGTCCCTTTACTCCATTGCCACTTGCGGGAAGAGGGGCGGCTTCCTCTAGGGAAGTCAATTTAAGTTCTCTCCAGGTGAGTCAGAGAGACAGCTGACTGATTTATATCGACCAATCATCTGTCCCTAGTTTGTTGCTCTTACTAGCTACCTCCCACTCAAGGGGAGGGGTGTTGCCTGCAAGGGCCTGACCCTGTCACAAAAAGAAATCATATGTATGGAACTGCATATAACAATTTATTCAAATTAAGAAAAATTTCCAACACTTTTAATATTCTAATTTTCAATTAAATAGCAAATCCATATATAGTATGTACTTATTATAAATGTTTAAATATAAGTATAAATAATGTATGCACTTGAGTACATACATAGTATATATCTATATATATATATATATATTATAAATATATAATGTATATTTTAAATCAAACTGTATATATTTAGCTAAATGTATGCTCAAAATTCACTGCTTTCTAAGAATATAATTAATCCTGCAATGAACTATATACCATATTACCCCCCCAAGAAATGAAGGAGTCTCATTATTATATTAGTGTTATATTGGTGTGTTATTGGTATTATATTGGTGTTATATTGGTGTGTTATATTATATGTATTTTATATTATATTATGTATACAAAATATAGCATATAATTTATATTATATTATGTATATATAATATAGCATATAACATTGGTATGTTATATGTATTATATTGGTGTAGTATATTGGTGTTATACTGGTGTGTTATTGGTATTTTATTGGTGTTAAATTGGTGTGTTACCAAATAAATAGAGATGCTTATATTGATACAGAAAGCAAAGGGCATTTGACAGACAGCTATGATATAATATATGTGGGTCAAAACTATACGAATTTAAAATTAGACAGTTTTATACTTGTTATTCTCACGTGTCAGCCATGACACAGTTGATAGGCAGCTTTGCAGCTACTTAGAAGCATACCAGAGTTTTGATGACTTGATGACTATCCCTTCCTGAGAGACCACAAGTGAGATTTCACTGGAGATTAGAGGCTGTTCACAGGTGAGTGAAGTTCCCAGGTGAGTGAAGAGTTTTCCCTCTATTCATACAAACTAATCTCCAACTGGTCCCATCTACTAGAGCTAATAGAATATTATTTCCATATCAAAGTGTAGTTTAATATTTTAATTAGTCTTTTAACAGCTCTGTTGGCTTATTGAGTACAATTATTAAAAATGGGGTTTTCTTTTTCTTTCTTGTTTCACTATCCTCAGGAACAATTATACAGATGAAAACCTACACACACTATCTTACTATTCACTATTTTATACTAGATTTAAAGAACAAGAAAGCTGCACCAGCAAATAAGTACCCAAATTCTGCAACACGCACCAGAGAAAATAATTGTACTGTAGAAAAGACAGTAAATAACTGCACAATACAAACTCCACATCTCATTTTTCTAATTATAAATTTATTAGAATATTCTTGAAGCAAAGACATAAAGCTATTAGTATTTTTAATAAAATAATGGACATTTTTTATCTATGCATTGCCTAAGTTTTCCACTCTCAAAGAAATATATACATATATGTATATATAAATCAACAAAAGTTTATATGCCTATTAAAAGGTTCAATCACATTTACATACATATACCTGTTTATTAAAAATGACTTTTATCTCACTAAGATAATTTTCATCAAAATGAATACCAACTCAGCACATCATTTGAACTCTAGTTTCCTCTGGGATGTAACTGATGTTATACAGAATTTCCAAGTGTAAATGCATATGCACACAAGACATCCACAATGTGCTCAGCCTGCCATGCAGCAGTTTTCTCGCTGTAACCCTGGCTCCACAAGGTTTGTTTTCAATTACCTCCCACAAGTTTCCTATCTTCTATTCAACCTAAATTGACTGACATATTAAATTATGCATGATCAACTGTAAAGGATCAGTTGAAAATTTGGCACCCGGTCACCGTCTGTGCTTTGTACAGGGACATATCGCCCATCGTGATCATGCTGGCTCTATAAAGCCTATGACTGTTAGGATTTTCATTGTGTTTGTTGTTTCCAACAGCCAATTCTTGTGATTGTCATATTTTGAAAATAGAAAGATCCATTCAGGAAACTGAGTACTTTAAAATATAGAAAGCTCCATTATGAGGTGACATAATTCATTAGTAACACTTCTTGTGACGGTTCCTTCAGGTACATATTCCTCAATGAGCCTTTTAATAATGGGACGTAATTTCTATTACAACACAATTCGCTTCAGAATGGTGATGTGGAAGATTCTTCCTGAGAAAAATAGAAGCATTTACAAAATTCAAACCAGAGAAAAACTGAAAACAGACCCTTAACCTGTATATTTTGTCAATTTTATAATGTATAGAAACTGTGATACAAATGAATTATCACTGAAGATATACAGGAGAAATAAAGCCAAGTGTCAAAGTTAGATGTAAAATAACATTGAAGGCTATGGGAGAAAGAGCACTGGGAACTGTGTATTGAAATAATAAGAGAAGACTTCACTTATTCTCAGTAGCCTGAGATACTATACACTTAACCCTTTAGCATGTGATTTTTACTGGAGACCAACTCCAAATGATTTTCCCAAGATATGGCATTACATTTAATTTCTACAGTTGTTTCTATAATGGATTTAATCATTTCTATCAAATGGAACAAAATCTTTAAATTACTTTTTGCTTAGTTAGTAATAATTCCTGACCTACTTAGGAGTTGAAAATAGCATTGTGTTTTCTATGCAACTGTAACTGTACTAGGCAACTCCTTTTTGTCAAATACATTTTTAAAATCCTGACCTATGTAACCTGTCACAGTCAATAGAAAGGACTTTTCATAATCCTAAAGGTAAATTCAAGTAATTTTATAAACTAATGTGTGTTCTTTCATGCTCAAAGTTCACCATTAACACTCCTCTGTTACAGGGAGAATATGTACTTATAGTATTCCTGATAAAAATTTTAAAAGGTCCCTGCAGGTAGTGGTTCATCAGGAAAAGGGGAGGAAAATATAACATCATTGGATGAAAAATGAACTCATTTTCTTGGCAACCCAGGGGCTATTAGGATCCAAGGATTAAATTAAGGGGCATGTCAGTTATACCCTCTACCTTTTCATGAAAGTAAACATGGTGTATTATTTTTAAACTATTACTGTATAATCCTAGCCTTTTTGAATATAGACATTTTCTTAGGTTTACTAAAAAGTTAGAGATTTTCAAACTGAGTACAACATCGTTAGGATTTTGTGATTTGTTTTCTAGATACTAAACAGTTTTATGTAATTTTCTGTGTTCCTTTTATGAATACTGTGTTTGATCGTATTTTTATTTTAGGAAATTCAGTGACAGTGTCCAACTTTTAATTACTTTAGCCATTACCTACATAAGGAATAATCCTTTTTTCTTATTCATTTTTTTGATTAGCCTTTTGTTGTGTTCACCCTACATCACTGTACAGCCTTCATTTTTTCCTCATCATCTCAAGCTAAAACATCAGCTTTCACAAGTTTAAAGTCAATGTGCCTGAGGCGGTTTTCCAACAAATGTGATCATGCAAGCCCATGTGTCTGGCATGAGTTACCCTTCTCTTTGTAATTATTCTACCCCTGCACCTATTACATTTTGTTTTGAGGTTGCAATCCATGATATATGTTGGCTCCATTGCTTTTGGATTCTGTTGAAGCATCAGATATTTTAGAGAATCTGAGTTAGAGCAAAACTGCTCATCTCGTGGACAGTATCAAGAGAACTCGAAAAAGATTGGAGTCTCAAACTCCCCCTGTTGACAAAAAACTCTCATTGATTCCCTGTTCATGAATGTTCCAGCAATTTCAATATGCCATGCTGATTTCCAGGCCTTTAACTTGGGCTTTTGCAAATGTTCAAGACCTACACTATTTGTACCCTGCCATACACTCACTATGCTTTTAACCAGTCACTTACTTTCACCAGATAACTTATCTGCTGCTCTCTTTTTCTTTTCTTTTATTTTTTTGGTGTTCATTTAAAATCCTGCCTGAGATGATATGAAATTTTTATTAACAATGATAAATTTAGGTAGATTCATTAAAAAAAAACTACCTATAGTAAGATAAATTTACATTCCTGACATGGATCTTTTTATTTTTATCATGTGCATGTATGGTGTGTGTGTGTGTGTGTGTGTGTGTGTGTGTGTGTGTGTGTGTGTGTGTGTGTGTTTGCATGGGAATACATGTGCAGGTTTTTGCACATGTGTCTGTGTACATGTGCACAGATCATAGGACAACCACAGGAAGGGAGATCCCTGCTAGAGTGTCATCTCCCTGCTTACAGAAATTGGTGGACCTGGAATGTGTTGGGGTGGGGTTCACCTGAGCAAGACTGCCCAACATTATTCACCTCCTGGTGCCATGGAGTGGATTCTGCCCAGGAGCTCACCTTTGAGCAGTAGCAGAGCCTTGCCTGGAATTTGGAGTGAGTTCAGTTCTAGTGACTCCCCTGGAGGAAAGTGCTGGGTAGCATTAGACCTCCACATATCAGTCCTTTAGTTTTTAGTGTTTTTAAAATGCATATCTTTATTATGAATAATTATATACATGGTATGAGCAAATCTTGTGATGGTGCCCCCATTTCCCTCTTCTCTCTCCCCTACCCACTGGGGTGGGACAAACCCTTCCCAGTAAATCTGTTACTGGTGGTTAAGGCAGAGCAGGACCAGACAGGTGGAATCATGTCCCAGGCAGGGCCCTGCAAGAAGAAACATTTCCAGGCAGCCACCCACTGGAGCCCTCAAATTTGATTGAGAGCTAAATCACTTATATAATTATCAGATAGCATCCTAGAAGAATGACCATTATAGACTTTGAGTGAATTAAATTGAGGTAGACTAAGAGAAATTAGCTAATCTTAATAATGGAAAGGAGGCATTCATATGTATAACAATTCAGATATATAATAACAATACAAAAAGTTCAAGAAATATGCAGTTGGAAAATGAAGAGTAAAAGGAAAACATAGACAAAAATATTAAAAGAAACAAATGGTAAACTTTCTCAAGTATTGATGTAAAGATTCTCTCATAGATTTATTTTCATTGAATTTTAAAAAAATTAAAAAATAGTTCATGGTTAATTTCATTGTAGACATAATTGTGAAATTATATAATGAGAAAATTTTGAATTTTGTTAAGGAATTTTAATATTTTCCAGTAGGGAGAAAAATATCTTTTATGACTATTGAATTTCCATCTGAAATATGTCAACAAAAAACTTAGATAAACAAACATTTTTCTATATCTCTAATTCCACCATTATAATTTTTAGTATTTTATTTATACATTTTCAAGCAGAGAGAGAGAGAGAGAGAAAGAGAAAGAGAGCACCAGGTCCACCACCTTGTGTGTCTGGCTTATATGGGTACTGTGGAATTGAACCCCAGAGCCTTAGGCACTGGAGGCAAGTGCCTTAACCCCTGAGCCACCTCTCCAGTCCTGTTTTTTTCTTATTAGTGAAAACATCTTAAGTTCCAAAAAAAATCCTATTGAAATCCTAAAGTTATTTGGGGTAAAAAAAAGACTAAGCACTATGAGCAAATAAATTATACAACAGACTATAATTCATAAAGAAATGAAGACCCGGAAAGCAAATGAGGCATTTCCTTTGTTGTCCTAATCATCCTAGCTTTTAATATGGCTTCTACATCTGAAAAATGAAAAGATTTATTTAGACAGCAATGAAAGTTTCTTAGTCTTGAAAATTCATTACTGTGATTATAGACTCCATTTTGAGGCATAATTGAAGTCTTTTGCATACATTACTTCAATTAAGCCTCATTACAAACTGCAAGGGACATATCATTACTACATAAAAGACATAAAACGGAATTTTAGTGAGTTGCCTTTGTAAATAGTAGATACTAATCTGAATAAAATCAGAGTGAGAGCTTTGTTCTCAGAACTTTTAGGTGGATAGAGTATGCATTTTATTGAAAAAATGATCATATTGTAACACAGAAGGTCTTCTAAGGCATTTTATTTATTCAACCTACATTAAACTTTTACCAGGATGATTTTCCTATAAAAATTTATGAAATAAACAAAGATGTTTTAAGAACCCTATCGAATTGTTTTTAAATCTTTTATTTATGTCCGTTTGCTTTTCCTTTTTTTAGCATATCTTAGGCAGGATTCATAAATATTTATAAATTATAACATGTATGTCATGCTGCTGGGATAAAACACCTGACCAAAAGCAGCTAATGAAAAGTTTTTATTTGAGAAGGTCCATGATGGCAACAGAACGCAAGGCATGAGTAGAGGCAGGACATCACTTCTGTCACAGCAGGATAGTGAGACATCTGACACTGGAAAGACTGGGAGAACCAACTTTAAAGACCATCCCTAGTAACACACTTCCTCCAGCAAGTTTCCACCTCCAAAATTTCCATGAACTGGGCACCAAGAATTCAAATTACATCAGTTTATACCCCCCAAGAAAAGAAAGAAAGAAAGAAAGAAAGAAAGAAAGAAAGAAAGAAAGAAAGAAAGAAAGAAAGAAAGAAAGAAAGAATAAAAAAGAAAAAACTACTCCTTTTCATCCTTCTCTGAATATTCTTAAGTTTCATGAGAATGTGGATTTCATCATAAAAATAAGTTTGTAAACAATGAAAACATTCCAAACTTTTTATAATAATTCTAGCACAATTGCTTGCAATATATTAAGATGATCAACCCATCAACATTATTTTCCATTTTTTTCATAAGATGTACATTGTAGAATAATTTATAAGAAGGGAAAAGTCACTTAAAATCATAAGAAAATTAGAAAGTAGTTTTTATTTATATTCTGTATTTGATTAAATTTATGTTATATAGAATTATGCTTTCTCTCAGTTTATATATGTGTGAGTTTAAACAAAATGAACCACACACAAAATAAAATTGCAACTAAAAGCGAACACCAGCTTATTTCTATTTTCCAAGTGTCTGACACAATTTAGCAAGGCTTTTAGTACTTTATGAATATATTGGAGTGAGATAATAAAAGCAAAATTGCTTAATCTGGGAAGATTTAATTGTTTTTTTTTTCATTTTTAACTCATTGTCATTATTGTAATTAATATTTTATGAAAAACAAATAAAAAAGAAAAAATTAAATAGTAAGATTTGGAAAGTTTAGAATCTTTATATTTTATTCCTAAAGCAGCTATATACTGAATTTTTTGTTTCTGGCATTCCATGTTCTGGTTCAAAATTCTTGAATTTCTTATCAACTAGCTTAAACAAACTTCCTTTCTCTCAAGCACATTAGATTTGTAATAATGAATCTTTGCAAAGAACGCCCTGTTTTACAGAACCCGAAATAAACTGATTGCCTAGAAGATCAAAAAGATGTCATCCTATTGAAGATATTTATAGGGAAAGCAAGATAGCCATGGTCCAGACTGATTCAAAGTTCTGATGCCATTTCATAAAAAGCTGTGATGAATATCATGAAAGGCTTTCCATTAAACCCTAATATACACTATATAAATCTGACAGACACATAATTACAGATATCATTTCATGAAATGAAATTTTTGTAGCTAGTTGTTAAAATGAGAAGCTATGTCACGTATTGATGATATTACTTCATCGTGTCTTAATTAGCATCATATAAATCATGCAAGGTTTATAAAGAAGTTGATAATTTAGTCTTGGAAGACAACTATACCATGATGTAACATTTCTTATGCAGCTTTAATTAAAACTTACTTTTCCATAAATAACCTGAGCAAATATCAAATTTATGCTGTTTATTTTTCCTCACAAACAGAAAGCTGTATTCTTTTCATTCTCCCAGTAGCCTATAGCAAGAGAAACTATATAATAACACTAAAAAGTATTTTTTAAAAAGTGTATTTTATCGTAAGAACATATTGCATCTTGGTCAAATTTCCATTGGTTTATACCCTTGTTTCCTTTCAAGATTCCACAGTGAAGACCAATAATCAAGTCAGAATCTTTGTTTACTGTACAGCTCACCCATGTGGCTGTCCTGAGTATTCTCTGGCTTCTCATCTCCTGCAGTGGGATCACAGCATTTGCACCATGCATGGCTTTTGCATGGGCATTGGAGATCCGAACTAAGGTCTTCAGGCTTTTGCAGCAAGCACTTTAATGACTGAATCCATCTCTTCCAATCCATTGAATTTCTTTTTTAGAAGAAAATTAAAGCAGATTTTGGTTATGCAAGTTAACAACATGAATACTATCAAATATGAATGAAGAGATATGTATATGAGCTGGTTAGTGAGATGCAATCACTCAATCACTGAAGCCAAATAGTATTCATTCATGTGCTCCTTGACAGGTGAAAAAGAATAATGGATAATTGAGACGATATACTTCTGCAGTTGAAAGACAATTCTCTCAGATTGAAGCCCTCAGTCAACTGCATTTTTTAACCATGAAATCTTGTCTTAGATGGTCACTATGAAATATATGCAGTTGGTCCTATGAAATTGCGAAGTTCTGTGAGGCAGAAAAAGCAATAAGACACCAACTGTGAGGTTTGAAAATAGATGGCAGCTTGCTGTGGTTGAGGAAGCGATCTGGTGTGGATCCTCAGAAAGGAGAGGTAAGAAAATGACAGTTATTTGGGAATTGAGTGATACAAATGGAGTATAATGAAAGTCACAACAATTCTTGTTTGGAAGGTAGGGTAGTGTGATGGTTAGGTTTTGTTGTTAACTTGACCTTCTAGTAACTCTTGGGTGGTTTCTTTGAGGATGTTTACAGGAAAGCAGCTTCTCGGTAGGGGGCAGGATGTAAAGAAGTTCAAAGAAGCTAAAACTAAAACATCCTTTCCTGTGTGAGCAGTGCAGAAAGGAAATTCCAGAGACTCAGGAAGCCAGTAGGTCTGGGGAAGGGTTGCAAGACAGCACTCTAAGCCTATATAAAGGAGAAGAAATTCTCTTTGGCCCTCCTTCCTATTTGCTGTTCTGTGTGTGTGGTGTAGGTGATGGGTTTTTCTCTCTGCTCAGACCTGTGAATGAGGGTCAGCCTCTTTTTCTGGAACTTCCCCTGGATCTGTAGCTTGAATAAATTGTTTCCTCCCATAAACTGTGCCTGGCTTGGAGATTCATCCCAGGGCTGACTGCTACAGATAGTGACAGGGGTGAAGTCCTCCTCTCACTTAATCGTGTGTTTTATATCAAAGTAGAAGTTGTGAAAGAAAAGGAGAAACAAAAATGACATATTTTAGAAAAAGACTGAAGATACAAAACTGGAGAAGAATAAAAGACTCGTGATAGACAGGAGACAACTCCCAAAAGAGATTTTATGTGTTAACAAAGTTTTGAACTCAACAGTCACAATTCTAAGAATTAATCACTGGGAATATATTATCTCTTAATTAAGCTTTAGCTCAAAAAGGTAGGGAGCATCTCACTAAGACTGTGGCCCTGGTTGGATGGTACATGGGGATGCAGAAGAGGGAGACCAGGCCCTAGAACGAAGCTGCACTAGACCACTGAGATACATTAGTAATCCAGGGTTTTCCATAGTATGTATTTTTTTTTCAATAATTTCATCTATCGGCTATCTGATGTATTCTATGTACTTTATTAAATCTTATTCATTATTTTCTGCCCATATTTTATTTATTGCCAATAGCTGCCTTTAAGTTTCTATATTTATTTATTTATTTATTTTTGGTTTTTGTTTTTGTAAAACTTTGAGTAGCATCATTGTTAATTATTTGAGATCTCTGATTTAAAAAAATAATTTCTTTAGACATATAAATAACTTTATGGTAAGATATGGCCAACATTTTTCTTATTAAGTATCTTTGAAGTCTATGGTTGAAGGTCTTTGGCAGAAGTCATGTTGCAACTAGCTTTTGCATATGTCTGTGTTTATGTGATGGAGGTTAAACATCCATGCTTGTTTGACTTGGGGATCTTATTGTTGAGCTGCTTACCCTGGAGAACTCAATTCTCAGAATCAGTGGGTGAAGAAAATAGAAAATGTTAAAATAATCCAGAAGATGAGAAATCTAATGTAGATTCAATTGTGAAGTCAAAATTTACTTATGGTAAATATGGAAATCATAAATTGATAAAGTAAAGGACAGAGGTAAAGAAAGAGGAAATAGAGGAGAAACACATTTAAATAAGGAAAAGTGTAAAAGTGGAATAATATAAAAGTGACAAAAATTGAAATACAAAACAGCAAGAGTTTAGAAAGTATAAATTAAATAGAAAACCATCCCCCAAATAAAAAAAAGGCTTGAAAACTAACTAAATAAACAAAAGAGGAATGAAATCATTACCAAAACAAAATAAAACAAAAACAAAAACAAAACAGATTTTAAGGGCTGGAGAGATGGCTCAGCGGTTAAGGCACTTGCCTCCAGTGCCTAAGGTCCCAGGTTCAATTCACCAGTACCCACATATGCTAGACCCACAAGGTGGTGGCCCTGGTGTTTCTCTCTCTCTCTCTCTCTCTCTCTCTCTCTCTCTCTCTCTCTCTCTCTCTCTCTCTCTCTCTCTCTCTCTCTCTCTCTTTCTGCTTGAAAATGAATAAATAAAATAATAAAAAACAGATTTTAAACAGCAAATAAACACAACCACACTATGATAAAAAAATGCTAAAATTTTTGAAGAGATCTAGGTGAATCTCAAGAAGAAAGAAAGTAAAGGAAATTGATTTCCCAATGATGAAAAATTGAATTGACACAATTAGATGAATACATGAATGAGAAAGGAAGCTAACGATGTATTTTAATAGATATTTTTAACTTCCAAAATTAGATACATTTCATTAGTAAATATTGCATTGGTATCCTTGAGTCCATCCTCCCTGTCCCCAACCCACAGAGTATTCTCCTCAGTGGGCATACTGGATGGTTCCATGGGGTAGGAAGCCAGGTTTTCCCCCAACTAATGTGTTGTTGCTAAGTGGGGAAATATCTCTGGATGTTCTCCCCAACCATGACTCTTACACTCTTTCCGCCCCCTCATCCACTTAGTTCCCTGAGTCATGGCGGGTGAGTATTAAAGCTGCTTTATTGCTGAGGTCTTAAGGGCTCTGTACTTCTGCTTTAGGTCATGTAGGAAATCATTGGTGTCTGCCATGCTGACTTATCCTGGGTTGACTGATTACCTGTGCTGATACATTTCTTGCTTTCCTGTCACTCTCTCAAGGGTTTCATTTGGGGCCTACATGATAGGCCTGGGGTGGTTCATCTCTTGCCAGGATGTCAGCTCTCCTCCTGTGGCTCATTGATGGAGTTGGAATGACCTCATCTCTCTCACAGAAGGCAGTAAAGATATTTTAATATCACAAGGCAAAAGTGTAGAAACATGAAAAAAAGTCAAAGCACAGGAGAAAAAAATGAAAGTTTTCTATCCACTGAGGCTTGAAGTATTGGGTCTTTCACTGGAAAGGTGTCCAGTGTCCACCTCAGCTATCCTTTTCCAGGGTTCTCTCTTTTCACACAGGGACCTCTGCTGGCCACATTCAGTTTTACATCCCGTGGACAGTGAAGGTTTATCCATTACACCAAATTTCAATAACTTGAACCCTGCATTAATTAATGTTCTAATTGGTTGATATCTCCAAAATTTGTTGGAAATGTGAAAAATGACCACATTAGTAAGATCTGTGTAGGTGAAGGATCTATGTTCTTATTTTTAAGACAACCTAAGATGTGGTTCATGATTCCTTGGGGGGGGGG
>PVHP010042139.1:0-15197 GCA_004024765.1 Zapus hudsonius
AGTCATCAGGAGAATGTAAATCAAAACTGAAATGAGATACCACTTCAGACAAATTAGAATTGCCACTATCAAAAGGCAGAAAGTAAGTCCAAGTAAGGGTATGGAAAAACTAGAATCCTCACATATTACTACTGCTTGGATTGTAAATGGTATAGGCATTATGGAAAAAGTATGGCGGCACCTCAAAAAGTATAAATCCGGCAATTTCACTTCTAGAAAATATACCCAAAATAAAAGCAGTCTTGAATAGACATTTGCTTATGGTGTCCATAGCAACATTATTCCTAAGAGCCAAAAGGTCACAATTACCCAAGTGAAGTTAGGTACATACTTAAAATAAAATATTACTCAGCCAAATTAAAAAAACAGAAAAAAAAGAATGAAACTCCATAGCAAAACTTTATGCTGGGGGCTGGAGAGGTGGCTCAGTGGTTAAGGCGCCTGCCTACAAAGCCCAATGACCTAGATTAGATTCCCCAGTACCCATGTAAAATCACATCTAGAGTTCATGTAACATACCATCCCCCCCTCAGAGCCTATCTATCTCTCTCTGTCTCTCTGCTTGCAAATAAATAAAAAATACTTCTTAAAAAACAAACAATTTTAAGTGCTGTGCGTGGTGGTACACACTTTTAATCCCAGCACTCAGGAGGCAGAAGTAGGAGAAGTGCCATGAGTTTGAGGCCACCCTGAGACTACAAAGTGAATTCCAGGTCAACCTAGGCTAGAGTAAGAACCTACCTCAAAATAAGTTAATTAATTAATTAAATAAACAAACTAACTTTATGCTAAGAAAAACAAGTTGGGCACAAAATAGTAAGTACTGGATGACTTCACTTCTATGAGGTGCCTAAAATAATGGGAAACAGGTTCAGAGACAGGAAGTGCTACCATGGGTTGTGGGAGAGAGCTACTATTTAATGAGTACTAATGTCTAGAAACAGTGGTAATAGGTGTACACATTCTGAACATGTTTAATGCCACTGAATTATACCTTTAAAATGGTTGTAATGAGGATGGAGAGATGGCTTAGCAATTAAAACTGTTTGCTTTCAAAGCCTGCTGGCTCAGGTTCGATTCCCTAGTACCCATATAAAGCCAGAAGCACAATGTGGTACATGCATCTGGAGTTTGTTTGCAGTGGCAAGAGACCCTTGTGTGCTCATACTCAGTCTCTCCCCAGCAACTCTCTAAAATAAATAAATTTTCGCCACCACGCCTGCCTTTAATCCCAGCACTCGGGAGGCAGAGGTAGGAGGATCGCCATGAGTTCAAGGCCATCCTGAGACTACACAGTAAATTCCAGGTCAGCCTGGGCTAGAGCAAGACCCTACCTCGAATGAATGAATGAATGAATGAATGAATGAATAAATAAATAAATAAATTCTTAAATGGTGCATTTTCTTGTATATATTTTACTACAAGGAGGGGGAGGATCTTGATTCCTGACAGGATTGACACCAGAGTAAAAGTTAATTCTCCCACTTTGCTTCATAATAATGCTCACAGATAAAAGCTGTGTAGAGGAGCTGAGAGATGGCTCAGCAGTTAGGGTACTTGCCTAAGAACCCTAGTTCAATTCCCCAGTAACCATGTAAAGCCAGATGCACAAAGTGGCACATGCATCTGGAGTTTCTTTGCAGTGGCTGAAGGCCTTGGTGCACACCCATTCTTTCTGTCTCCCTTCTTGCTGTTTGCAAATAAAGATATATATTTAAAAAAAAAAAAAAAAGCTGTGTGAGGAAAAAGGGTTCTTTTTGCTAGGGCTGGAGATATACCCAAGCAGAGCCGTGTTACTGAAGCTAGGAACCTTCTGTAGTGCACTGTCAAATGGTTAGCTGTTATGGAGAGTTGCCTCTCACCAACTATTCCTTTTGGGAGGGGTACTGGGGCTTGACTCACTCACACATTTTGTTTAACATGAGTCTTCAGCTTTGCCTGCAAATTATCAAAGAGGGAACAATGTGCTGATAAAAATACCATTGAATATTCTGGATGATGTGGACTGAACACGGTCACCCAGATGAAAGCAACACAAAACACTGGCTTTCCACCCAGTACCAACAGAAGGGTGAGAGAGGCTGCAGCTCTCCAGCAGCCTGTTCCATACTCACTGTCTGCATGGCTTGAAAAGGTGCTGTGTTTATGGCCACTGAGCTCCCACCAGCAGGAGGCAACTGGAAGCCCTTTGGTGGGGCAGACTTTGGAGAAGTGAGTACAGACAGTGGCTTGCACAGAGTAACTGTTGCCTGGGGAGGAGAAACACAGCATCAGCTATACCTGCCTGATGACATGCTGTTAACTTACACTAAGCCACAAGCTAGTGAAGTCAGCGAGTTCTTTAGGGTGACATGGGAATGCAGAGAATAGCTTACCTCAGCTGCTGAGAATGCACACCAGCATGTGCTCTGAGAGCATGCTGACAAAGTGAATCTCACACCAGGACCTAGCACTTTCCAAGCCCTGAAATGCTATTTTGCAAATAAGAACCTAATAGTGCTCTAAATTTTCACAGTGGAATTTGGCTTCAGAAAAACCTTAGGTTCGTTAGTTCCTTAGGAAGTGTTAATATTTTCCTAGTTTAAGCTGCCTAAGGGAAAATTATGTAGACCAGGTATAGTGGAACACACCTTCAGTCCCAGCACTAAGGAGGCTGAGATGGGAGGATCACCATGAGTTCAAAACCAGCCCAGAGCTACAGAGTGAGTTCTAGGTTAACCTGGGCTAGAGTGAGATTCTGGTTTTGTTTTTTGTTTTTAAAAAAAGGAGAAGGGAGGGAGGAAAACTAGTCATTAACTCAAGTGATCTTTTTTTATGAAGCCAATTTAAAAAAATACAATGCCCCATCCCAATCAAATTATGAAGCAGACAACAGTCGCTTAATAACAATTACTTCCTCCTTTCTATATTTCTATATGATGAAGAACTGAGTGTGTCAATTTGGACCAAGTTAGCACCATAAAAACCAATGCCTGTGACTAGAGAGATTGTTAAAAGCATTTGCTTGAAAACCTGGCAGCCTGGGTTCAATTCCTCGGTACACACTTTGGCATTTGTTTACAGTGGAAGGAGGTCCTGGCATGCCCATACCCTACCTCTCCCTACCTGCCTCTTTCTCTCTGTGTCTCTATCAAATAAGATCTTAAAAAAAAAATACAGGGCTGGAGAGATGGCTCAGTGGTTAAGGCAGTTGGCTCCAGTGCCTGAGGTTCAGGTTCAATTCCCCAGTACCCACATAAGCCAGACCCAAAAGGTGGTAGCCCTCGTGTGTTCTCTCTCTCTTTCTCTTTCTCTCTCTCTCTCTGCTTGAAAGTGAATAAATATTTTTTAAAAATACATATCTGTTTTCTTATAATCTACAATGAATACATATTCTCATATACTCATATACAAAATAAAACCTAACAATTACCAAACTGCCCACTTACAAAATTCATTCCACTCTATGTATAGCTCAAGGATTTGCTCAAACTTCAAAGGCTATAACTTAGAAGTACAAACACAAACAAAAATGCTTTGACAAGATGAGCCAAACACGATACCTCATTCCAACTCTATCAGTGCTAATAAAAACACTATAAAAACTAAGTCTCCAATTACATGAGTATTTTCCCAAGCTTTTCACTCTTTTTAATAGTAAGCTGAGCTATACATGCAATAATCACAGCTCTTGTGAGACAGAAGGAGGATCAGGAGTTCAAGGCCATCCTGGACTACATGAGACCCTCTCAAAAAATTAGTAAGCCGGGAATGGTGGTACACAACTTTAATCCCAGCACTCAGGAAGCTGAGGTAGGAGGATTGCTGCAAGTTTGAGGACACCCTGAGACTACGTAGTGAATTCCAGGTCAGCCTGGGATAGAGCAAGACCCTACCTCAAAAAAGAAAAGATGGGAGGCGAGGGGAGGAGAAGGGAGGGGAAGAGACAGACAAACAGACAGAGAAAGAAAGAAGAAAGAAAGGGGGCTGGAGAGATGGCTCAGCAGTTAAGACACTTGCCTCCAGTGCCTAAGGCCCCTGGTTCAATTCCCCAAAACCCACATAAGCCAGAAGCACAAGGTGGTGGCCCTGGTGTGTGCTTTCTCTCTCTCTCTCTCTCTCTCTCTCTCTCTATCTCTATCTCTCTATCTCTCTGCTTGAAAATGAATAAAATATTTTTAAAAATAGAAAGAAAACTAGTAAATAAATATTGACATATTTATATATCAGATAAGGCAATACACTATTAAGTCCACATATATGGCAAAGACACAAGAGTTACCCGCGTAAGTTTCAGGACCACAACGTCTATGGGAAGTAACCCATTAATATGCACAATTATTACACCATTCAGCCAATCATGTCAGTAATTCATAAGCTAATCTGTCATTCTCTGAGGCAGAAGAAAAAAAAAAATAAGATCATACACAGGTCTCTTACCTCAGAGGTCTCTGAAGTCATAAACTCTGTATCGGATCCCGAAGAAGCCTGATCAGTAGTAACGGAGCAATCATTTGAGTCACAAGTGACTGGAGAAGCAGCAGCCTAGACATGGAAAGAGAAAGCACTGTCAAAGCATGCTTCGTTCACTTTGCATGTGAAGGCCTAGAGCTTCTTGGTGTGTTCTCTATTAGCACTTGCTGGGATCAAGCATGTGTTATACATACTAATGCATTTAATACTAACAATAAGCCTGGGAAGTAGGCACAACAGTCCCAATTTTATTGACATCAGGCATAGACAGAGAAAGGTGAAGTAATTTGTCCCAAGATCACATTAAAGTAGCAGAGTAGCTTAGATTCACTCAAGCCTGCTACACTACCTTTCCAGGCCTGAGCATCACCTACTCTCGTACCCACCCTTGCTGATGGAGGTCAGAGCCAGCAGGTCTGGGCCCTAGCTGCTACGTGGCAGACAGCTTGTAGCAGGTCACTGAAAGTAAGCTCAGTGCATGTTGATAAGACTGGGCACAGGCAGGCCAGCACTAACCTAACTTGCCATCTGCTCTGAGTTCGTCTGTCTCAAAGGCAGGTGAAAAGAGAAACAAAGCTCTACATAAATTAAAATGGCACAAAAATTCTACAGAATATTAAAGTTGAATGACTGGGGAGATGGCTCAGCTGTTCAAGGCTCTTGCTTGCAAAGCTTATCACCCTGGGATCAATTCCTCAGCACCCACCTAAAGCCAGATGCAAAATGGTGCGTGCATGGAACATGTGTACCCCATTCACAAACACACATTACACAAATTTTAAAAACAAAGTTGAGAGCATGTACAAAATAAAAATTGGGAGAAAAGGCTGGGTGTGGTGGCGCACACCTTTAATCCCAGCACTCGGGAGGCAGAGGTAGGAGGATTGCCGTGAGTTCAAGGCCAGCCTGAGACTACATAGTGAATTCCAGTTCAGCCTGGGCTAGAGCGAGACCCTACCTCAAAGAAAAAAAAAATTGGGAGAAAAGCCGGGTGAGATGGCACACCTTTAATCCCAGCACTTGGGAGGCAGAGGTAGGAGGATTGCTGTGAGTTCGAAGCCACCCTGAGACTACATAGTAAATTCCACATCAGCCTGGTCTAGAGCGAGACCCCACCTCATACCCCCCACCAAAAAAAAAAAAAAAATAGGAGAAAATGCAGCAGAAACTAAGGCTATGCCAGCTGTGACCATGAAAACCCTAAGAGCAGCTCATAGGAAACCTCCAACAACACAGGTCTCACATTAGAACGTAAATCTAGTCTTTGTGAGGTCTCAGTGTCTGTACATCCAACCCTGGCATCCCAATGCTTCCATATGGCTCTCAGAAGCTTTGGTTAGTGAAGCAACACTAACCAAACCCTTAGTGGTTTAAAGAGGTCTTCACAATATGATTCTGCTTCAGAGGAGTGGGGTGGTCAAGTTTAATAGCTTATGGAAAAAATTTTTTTTAATTCATAGAGTATTTTCTATATCAACAGTCACAAGCAGGGCATTATAACTATTATGAAACTGGGTTTCTAAAACCACACCTTTCTTCTGTGTTTCTCATTAAAATACTGAGACAACTGCCAACATCAGTGACTGGCTGCTGTGGAACACAATCTAACCCTTCAGACAGAAAGAGGCATCAGTGTTGTTAAGGCTACTTAGGTCACTCAACAGTTGAGCTTTGAAAGATTTTTAAAGCCAGATAAGGAGGTGCACACATATAATCCCAGCAGAAGGAGAAGGAAGATCAAAAGTTCAAGACCATGGGGCTGGACAAATGGCTCAGCAATTAAGGCACTTGCCTGAAAGCCTAATGACCACGTAAAGCCAGATGTGTAAAGTAGCACATGCATATAGAGTTCATTTAGAGTGGCTGGATGCCCTGATGTGCCCATTCACTCTGTCTCTTTTCTCTTTCCGCTTGCAAATAAATTTCTATGTTCAGGGACAGCCTAGGCTACATAGAGACCTTATCTCAAAAACTTTTACTTCAAACATTCACTGCGGGGTTGCAAGTGTAACTCAGTGGTACAACACTTGTCATACAGGGAGTGTCCCCTCGAGTCCGTCCTTAAGCCAAATAAACCCATTCCTCCACAAGCCGCTTTTGCTTGGGTTCTTTCTGCGCAGCAACTAAGAAAGCTGGCTAAAATAGCCAGGCACTGGAATCATTAAGTCTCATCATTATTGCCAAATCCAGAAGTGCATCACTGAACAGTGAAGATACAAAAGATTAAACCAGAAGTTACCTGTAATGGATCTTGAAGAAAATCACTTTGACTGGACAAATTTTGTTCTGAAGATACTGTAGAGAAAGAAACAAGCCAAGCAATTGAGGACGGAGAAAGTTAACCCAGTTAACTGGGAAGAGACCAGAGTCTACTCTTTAGAGAACAAACATCAGCTGGAAGACTGGTCTTGAAATACAGCATGGACTTCCTATTAGAAGACTAGAGAAGAGTCAGAAACTCAATCTGTGAATACATGATGATGTTTAAGGTTAAATGGGTAAAAGTAGCATTTTAAGGCTTCCAAAAGAACTATGACTTTCAAAAATTAGTGGAAATAAAGCCAGTGTGGTGGCTCACACCTTAAATCCCAGCACTTGGGAGGCTGGGATAGGAAGATCACAGTGAGTTCAAAGCCAGCCTTGACTACACAGGGAGGTCCAAGTCATCCTGGACAGAAGTGAGACTCTGCCACAAAAAGCAAAACAAGGGCTAGAGAGAAGAGGTTCAGTGGTTAAGGCCCTTGCCTGCAAATTCTAACTGACCTGGGTTCAATTCCCCGGTACCCACATAAAGCCAGATGCATAGCGGCACATGCATCTGAAGGTTTGCAGAGGCTGGAGGCCCTGGTGCACCCATTCTTTCTCTCTCCTATCTCTCCCTGCTTGCAAATAAATAGTAGCATTTAAAAACAACAACTGGAAATAGTAATCTGAAAGATGAAGCCTGAGCCATCGTGAGTAGTTACTGCACCTGAGTTTCACAATTGTAAAGTAACTCTTAGCTGGTCATTTTTCAGAGAGGTTCTTCACTCTGATAGTTTTCCGTTGGCTTCTTCCTGTTGATGCCTATTACACCTCTGTGAATTATTCTCCTCACGTGACCTAGGCTTGAGCTTGTGCTCACTGCTCCCTACTGCGAGATGATGGCTTTGATCTGGCAGCTCCTTGCCTGAGAGAAACTAGCACAGAGCCAGATCAGAGAAGCATCCATCAGATTCAGATTCAGACTCCATCCTTAGTTACATGGGAGTCACTGTTCTAAACATCACTGAGGTAATTAGAACCCAAAAGCCTTCACACTAGACTTAAGAGTCCAAAGGTTCAGCAGGTTCTATCAGCTATCATCCAGGGAATACAGGCAGCACTGCAGAAGCAGCTGCTTGGCACTCCCATCCATCTGGAGACTTTCTCTAAAAATTTCAGCAGCTTCGTGAAGGATACTCACATTCTAATGACAACTTATCAATACATATATAATTGGTGACATAATAAAGCAACAGAGACATGTTATTCCACAGGCTATTTAAAGGGTTTGTTAACCACCTGCCAGCTAGAAAGCAGTTTCTAAATCCACAAATGATTACATACCTGCTCCTCTCTCTGTAGAAGCTGAAGACGGCTGTGACGATGAAATTGTACTTGTGGGTTTGTCAAAATCCAGAACAGACTCCTAAAGATGAGATTTTAAACATTGAGAAGGAATAGCTGATTCATTTAAAGTGACTAAGTCACTAACCAAAGCTATTACTAAAGATGCTGACTAAAGCTTCATTTAGCTATCTCAAGATGAAAAAAACTTACTCTTCTAGAATTAAGTCAAAATAAATAAATAAACTCAAGGCTGTGTAAGGTGTTAAATCTATAAGTAGTTGGCAATGGTGGTGGCCTGTCTTAAATCCCAGCACTACTGGAGGCAGAGGTAAGAGATTCCATGAGTTCAAGGCTACCCTGAGATTACAGATTACATAGTGAATTCCAGGTCAGCCTGTGCTAGAGCAAGACCCTACCTCGAAAAACAAAAACACACTCCTACAATAGCATTTTGGACACAATCCTGGATCTTAAGCATAAAGTGTTAGTCCTCGTCTACTTGTCCAAATGCTAATTTTCTAATTTTTGTTGTACCCAACCTATGACAGGGTCCAGTTATCTCAGCCACTCACTGGTTCCTATTGGTAAAAACTTTTTCAATGAGAAACCATCCTGAGGAGTCTGGGAAGATGACTGAGGAGATAAAGCACTTGACATGCAAACTTGAGTTCAAATCTCCAAACCCCACAGGAAAGCCCAAAACTGTCACAGACTTCTGTAATCCCAGCATGCCAAGGGTAAGAAGGGTTGCAAAGACAGGAGAATTTCCCAGTAGCTCTCAGACTAGCTAGCCTAGCATACAGAGGAGTGAATGACAAGAACAAAGGACCCTACCTCCAAATGAGGTGGAAGACAAGACCAACACCTGAAACTTGTCCTTGGACCTCCACATGGGCATTGTGGCAGATGTGCACACACGTGCGCACACACAACAGATACACATAAACGCCAAAAAGAAAAAGGAACCCATTCTCATTCTCTTTTCATATCTGCCTATCTTGGTTCTCAGAAAAATCTCCCACGATTCTGAATACTTGAGCTACACACCTACAGGGAACATCTTTCTTTCATTTACCTTCAAGTAATATGAACGGGTAACTCACTCTGCACACTGGATGACTGGAGATTAGTTAACTTGTCATAAGTTATAGAGCTCGCAAGAAGGAAGACTACAATTTAAACCCAGGCCTAAATCTAAACCTCAAAATATTTTTGCTTTGTTTACATTTACTCAGTAATACTATGTTCTGAAATGCTGAGTCACACAGGTTAAACAAGGGCTGGGGAGGTAGTGATGGGAGGATCCCTGGAGCTTGCCTATCAGCCAATCCAGCCTACTTAGCAAGTTCCAGACCAATGAGACCCTATCTCAAAATTAAGTGAACAGTGTTCCTGAGGACTAACACTCAAGGTTGTCCTGTGGCTTCTACACACACACACATGAACACACATATGCATTTAAAATTTTCACCCAGATGGAGGACAAGTTTTCCCTGACTGCTAGGGGGCAGCAGATCCAGGACACTGCTCTCCACAATGAGATCGAGGCACTTTTTCACAATTTTCGCTGTAATGTTTCAGATGAGTTTACTAGTTCCATGAATATCATTTATGATTCTTTTTTAAATGGTGCGTACTTGCATAAAGTTACAAGTTCCTTGAATCTGGGTCATCAGATCCTGCAGTTTTTCTTTCCTCAATATTGGATCCTTTGGAAGGGCAGAGGAAGAACCTACAGGCTGAGGCATGGGCTTAGGCACCTACAAGACAAACCCATCATGTATGAAATTCAAAGTCAACAGCCTAGTGAGGAAACTTAGCTTATCACTGGATCTAAAGGAAAAATAAGCAATGCTCATTTATTAGCTTTATCCCAGACAAGAATTTCGATGTAAATACATTTTCTAAATTTCACTTCCCCCCCTAAAAACTTTTATGAAAATCTTTCTGTAAACAAAGGATTCCCTTTCAAAATGAAAGACACAGAATAACAAAGCTTCCTTTTCTAAAAAAAATTTTAGGTAGTCTCTTGCTCTAACCCAGGCTGACCTGGAATCCACTATGTAGTCTCAGGGTGGGCTCAAACACATAGTAATCTCAACCTCTGGTCTCCTGAGTACTGGGATTAAAGTACCATGATACCTGGCTGAAAATATATATATATATTTGTTTTGTTTTTCGAGGCAGGGTCTTGCTCTAGTCCAGGCTGACCTGGAATTCACTATGCAGTCTCAGGGTGGCCTTGAACTCACAGCAATCCTCCTACCTCTGCCTCCCGAGTGCTGGGATTAAAGGCATGCGCCACCACGCCCAGCTAAAAATATTTTTGAGAGACAAAGTAATTATGGACACCTGAGGACCTTGTTCTGCAAATGAACTCCAGACACATGCCACTGTGTCTGGCTTTATGTGGATACTGGGAAATCGAATCCAAGCCAACAGGGTTTTCAAGCAAGTGCCTTTATCCACTGAGCCACCTCCCCAGGTCCCAAAACCTCCTTGAGTGTTTTCATTATAGATATGTTATCATTATGTTCCCTATAATAACTCCAGTGACCGGTATCAGTAATTTGTCTTCTCACCAGGTCAAAAATTACTGCCATCACATTAAATATAGATCCCATTTTTAAGATACATTAGAGTTCAGAAGCATTAAGATGTTTAAGTCAGGAGTGGTGGTGCTCGCCTTTAATCCCAGCATTCAGGAGGCATAGGTGGGAGGATCCCTGAGTTCGAGATCAGCCTGGGACAAGAGTGAATTCCAAGTCAGCCTGGGTTAAAGTAAAGACCCTACCTCAAGAGAAAAGAAAAAAAAAAAAAAGATGTTTACAAATATATACATCTCATATCTGTTCATATATCACATACATATAAAATGCATATAGGTATGTATATACATATACACACTGGAATTGAGGCAATACATTATTTTATTAAAGAACACTCCAGGGCTGGAGAGATGGCTCAGAGGTTAAGGCACTTGCCTCCAGGGCCTAAGGCCCCCGGTTCAATTCCCCAGGACCCACATAAGCCAGACCCACAAGCTTATCTCTCTCTCTCTCTCTCTCTCTCTCTCTCTGCTTGAAAATGAATAAAATATTAAAAAAAAAAAAGAACACTCCAGGGATATTGCTATTTACAAGTGGTGAGCTCTTATACTAAAGTGCTTAAAATTGCTATAAACCCTGAATGTACCTACCTGATATACAATTTATAGTTACTTCTTACAGCTGTCCCCATCAGCATCTTTCTTCTATCTGAAAAAGTTACCCAGCTCAACTTGTCAAATATCCAGATAAAACTAATAAACCCAGGTAAATAGACCCTAAGTGAATATACAAAGGGATCTTTTGGGTAAAATGTATGAGTTTTGGTGCTTTCATGTTACCTAGGTCTTTTGGCTCTTAACTCCATTTTGCTGTTGACTTTCTCTACCCCTCTCCATATATACATAGCTATATTCTAGACAGCTGAGATCACAAGACACTTCTTTACAAAGTATCCTATGGATTACTGATTCTCCCACTTTGACATATTATCTATGCCGTAAAAGCAAATTAAATATGAATTTTGACCTTTCCAACTAAACATCCCTGGTTTTAAACTCCAGTCAACAGTAAGCTATGAACATTTTAGTATAGGAAAGGTTCAGCATTACTGTACCTAGGGGAACTTTTTTTCCAAGGCAGGGTTTAACCCTGGCCCAGGGCTGACTTCAAACTCACTCCATAATCCCAAATTGGCCTCAAACTCACAGCAATTTTCCTATCTCTAAAGGCATGTGCCACCATGCACAACCTAGGGAAATTTCAAATTGTGTTTTTCTTTGTTTGTTTGTTTTTTAGAGGTTCAGCCTATGGGGAGCCGTTATCGTGCCATAAACTGCGTCAACATTTGTTTTGAAGGTCTCTGTTCTTCATCTTATTAACCAATGCTAGTTTCTATCTCTCTCCTAAACTTTCTCCGTCTGCAGGCTTCTTCCCAGAGATCACATGACCCTTGCTGTGGCCAGGCTTCCTAGCAACCTGGTTATGCTAATTCCTAGCAGCTGCCCCTGGGAAAAGACATTTAAAGTGCTGCCTGCTTGGAATAAACTGAGTTTGATCGGAATATCGTTTTACTCCACTCTCTAGCATCTCTTGTTCCCCTCATTCTCACCCCTTCTCTAGGCCCCACGTTGGGCGCCAATTGCCCGCAGGTCGGTCAACATGGGGCCTCGGGAAGGGGTGAGAATGAGGGGAACAAGAGACAAGAGAGAGTGGAGTAAGACGATATTCCAATCAAACTCAATTTATTCCAAGCAGGCAGCACTTTAAATATCTTTTCCCAGGGGCGGCTGCTAGGAATTAGCATAACCAGGTTGCTAGGAAGCCTGGCCACAGCAAGGGTCATGCGATCTCTGGGAAGAAGCCTGCAGACGGAGAAAGTTTAGGAGAGAGAAACTAGCATTGGTTAGTAAGATGAAGAACAGAGACCTTCAAAGCAAATGTTGACGCGGTTCATGGCACGATAACGGCTCCCCACATCAGCCTAAGCTGAACTCATGGCAATCCTCCCATCTGCTGAAATTACAGGTGTGCACAACCACATCCAACAAACTTGAGTTTTTAAGTAGCTTTATTGAGTATTAAATTGAATTTTAAATGTTTCTTAAAACAGCTATCATACTACAGTGACTTATTCATGAGTTAGTGAATTATGGCTGCCAATCCTCTACAGTATCATGAAAATGACAAAATATTAGCACTTGAGGAAAGAGCAAAAGAAAAAAAATGTATAACACCTATAAGCCCAGCAGCATTTAGAAAGTTTAGACAAAAGGATTATAATTTGAGGTCAGCCTAGCCAGAGGAGAGAGGCCAGGCATAGTGGGGCACATCTTTAATCCCAGCACTGAGGTAGGAGGATTGCCCTGAGCTACGTAGTGAATTCCAGGTCAGCCTGGGGCTAGAGTGAGACTCTACTTTGAAAATGAGAGATATGTCACTCTAAAATCTTCCACAAAGCAGAACCAAATGAGAATCACTTTATAAATGTTGGGACTAGGAAGATGGCTCAGTAGTTAAAGGTGCTTGCCTAAAATCCTACCACCCAGGTTCAATTCCCCAGTACACATGTAAAGCCAGACACACAAAGTTGACACACTGGCATCTGGAGTACTTTTGCAGCAGCAAGAGGCCTGGTGTGCCCATTTTCTCTCTCTCTCTCAAATAAACGTATTTTTGAAAATGGTTGTTTATAAAATACAATGCTTGGCCAGGCATGGTGGCACATGCCTTTAGTCCCAGCACTCTGAGGCAGAGGTAGGAGGATCATGAGTTCGAGGAGGCCAGCCTGAGACTATATAGTGAATTCCAGGTCAACCTGGGATAAACAGAGACCCTACCTCAAAAAACCAAAAACAATGCAATAAGTTACCCAAACAAAATACTTCTTGCTTCTTCACATGGTTAGAGATTTAGGCTTATCAGAAAGCATCTGGCTGAAACAAGAGAAGACAAAGAGAACTACAAAGTAGAGTGAAGAGCCTGGAGAGGCAAGGTGTTTTTTTACTTGTGTGTATGGGCATTCTATTGTGTGCACAAGTACAGCCAGAGGTCAACACTGTCTTTCAATTACTCTCCATCTTATTTTTTATTATTTTATTTGCAGAGAGAGACAAAGAGGGAGAGAGAATGGGCTCACAAGGGCCTCTGAGCAAAGGAACTCCAGATGCATGAGCCACTTTTTGTACCTAGCTTTCAGTGGGTACTGGGGAATCAAATCCAGGCTTTGCAGGCAAGCATCATAACCACTGCACCATTATCTCCAGCCCATATTTTATTTTTGAAGTAGGGTCTCACTTTTAACTCTGACTGACCTGAAACTCATTCTGTAAGGCCGGCCTTAAGCTCAGGACGAACCTCTGCCTCAGCCTCCCAAGAGCTGGGATTACAGGCATGAGCCACCACACCTGGCCAACCTTGAGATAAGGCCTTGCACTGAACCTAACCTCACCAATCTGGATAGATCAGCTAGCCTGTCTCAGCCTCTCTAGCAGTGGATTACACACAAACACTACTATGCCCAGTTTTTACATGGATACTGAACCCAGATGCTCATACACTTTACCCACTGAGCCATCTCCCCAACCCCAGGAGGTAAGTTGTTTTGTTTTTAATATTTATTAGAGGGAGTGATACAGAGATAGAAAGGGTATGGGTGAACCGGGGCCTCTTGCCACTGTAAATGAACTTGATGTCTGTACCCCTTTAAGCATCTGACTTTACATAGGTACTGGGGAATAGAACCCAGGCTGTCAGACTTTGCATGCAAGCACCTCTAACCTATCTCCCCAGCCCAGGAGGTCATGTGCATCAAGTAAGCAATGGTAAGTTATACTTTAGGAACAAGTAGCACTAGCCTAGCATCACTCGTTGTAAGCCATTGCAAAAGGAACCAATCACTAGCAGAATAAGGTCTCTCTGTCAACTCTATTTTATATTCCAAAACCTAATACAAAATATCCAATGCCTACACTTTCGCATCTCTGAAAATTTTCAAAACAGAAATAGAAAAAAAAGATGTAGAGAACTAATTCAAATAGTTCCTTAGCTTTCTGAAAGATCAGCAGCCATTCTGTATTTTCTTCACAAGAGCACAGGCTAATTGAGAAGACAAAGCATAACACAAAAAATATATAACTTATCATAAAAGGTGACCCACATGCCAGGTAGGTGAACAGCTCTCCCACCGTGACTAATTCAAAGCTCAGCCTTATCTGAACTACATTTTGGCTGGGGAAATGGCTCAGGGGATAAAGGTACCTGCTTACAAAACAACATTTTCTTTTTTTTTTTGTTTTTTTTCCGAGGTAGGGTCTCCCTCTAGTCCAGGCTGAAAACATTTTCTAACCATAAAAATTTCATCTCACTGGGTGTAGTGGTGCACACCTTTATTCTCAGCACTTGGGAAGACGAGGTAGGGAGGATTTCCATGAGTTTGAGGCCATCCCGAGAACTACATAGTGAATTCCAGGTCAGCCCTAAGCTAGAGTAAGATCCTACCTCTGGGGGGGGGGGAGGAAGAAATTAAAAAAAAATTTTTTTTTTCATCTCTAGGCAGTGCATAGTGAGTTCCAGGGTCAGCCTGGACGGCAGAATAAAGGAAAAAAA
>PVHP010042140.1:0-15108 GCA_004024765.1 Zapus hudsonius
ATTTCCCTTGAGTCTTGTTCACTTGCTCTTTTGAATTTTGTCAAGGTTCTGATTTCTCTCGAATTCTCCTCTGTTCTATCTTCCATGTCTGAGGTTCTGTTTTCCCAACGATTAATCCTGTTGGTAAGAGATTCTTGGGATGTTCTTATTATTTTAATATGGTTTTTGTTTTCTGCAACTTCTTTTTGGGTTGCTTCTACCATGTTGTTGAGATGTGATTTCATTTCCATGTTTGATTTCATTATTTCTTCCTGACAGTCATTCTTATATTTGCAGATGTCTTCGGTTAATTTGGAAAGCTGGTTTTTGATACCTTCAGTTTGCTGGCTTGCCTTTAGTTCTGATATGTCTTTCCTGACATCCATTTGGTTCTCCTCCATTATATTAAGCCTGGTGTTAAAGCTAATATGCTGACTTTGTACTCTTTCAATATGTTGGTACATCTTTTCTTGCATGACTAGCGTTAAGTTCTCCTTAGGATCTGTGCCAGTATGTTCAGGGTTTAGTATCATATCTTCCTGGGCCTGCCTCTGCTTGTTCCCTTTAGTTGTGTTGTTGATGTCATTTGGCGTGGTTTCCTCAGCTGGTGTAATATTTTTGCGCTGAGGTCTGCCCGTTTTGATTCCACTTGAGGTGGTTGGTGGGATGCCTTTGAGATATCTGAGCTCTGGAAAGGTGCAGTGGTGAGAAAGCAGCCCTTCTGGGCAGAAAAGGTAGCCGTCTCAGAGCGGGAAAACAGCCGGTTCCAGGGGCAGGAAAGCAGCGGGGTTGAGTTGGGATAGCAGCCGGACCTGGGCGGAAAAAGCAGTGGGTCCCGGATGGGAAAGCAGCTGGGAGCGGGGTGGGAAAGCAGCCCTGTCCTGGGCGGAAGAGGAGCTGGTTCCCGGGCATGAAAGCAGCTGGACCCAGGCCGGTAAAGCAGCCCGACCCAGGCGGAAAGGCAGCCAGGTCCCTGGGCAGGAAAGCAGTCAGGTCTTGGGGGAAGGGTGGGATGGCGAGCAGCTCGGCCCCAGGGTGCTGGGAAGCCGGCTGGCTAGGGCTCTGTGGTGGTGGCAGGAACACAGGCGGCTCGGGCTCCGGGGTGCCAGGGAAGGTGGGCGTCTCAGACCACGGGAGCAGGTCCTGCCGGCTGGGCTGTTGTACTCACTGCCTCCCGTGTGTCCTTATGATCAATGCAGGTTCCAATCAGAATAATCTGTTGCTGGAAAGTGTCCGAAGTCCAGGTCCTGGCAATTGCTTGCGTCCATGGCTTGGATCACAGCTAAAAACCCTTACCTGTTTCCCTAGGGACACCACGTTGCTTCTAGTTCTCCATCATGAACCAGAAACCCTCTGCTGTGTTTATAATATTTCCCTTCTACTAAATCCTCACAACAATGGAAAATATTTAATTCTCTATCTTAAAACAAGCAAATATAGTTTCCCTTGGTCTTTGCTTCTGTCTAATGAAATAAAGAGTTATTTATGACCATTGTTTCAACAGTCATCATTTTCATTCACTTTTTAAAAATTATTTATTTATTTGCAATAAGGGAGACACAGAGACAATGGGCACACCGTGTCCTCAGCCACCTCAAATGAACTCTAGATGTACATACCACTTTGTACATCTGGCTTTACATGGGTACTGATGAATGGAAACCAGGTCATTAGGCTTTTCAGGCAAGCACTTTAACTTCAGACCACTCTCTCTAATTGTTATTTTGTTTATTTTCCATTGTTACTTGAAATTTTGAGTCAATAATGCTATCTGGTCATTTTATTCAATGAGCACACTCTTCTGTTTTCTGAAATACTTCTTCTTTTAAGTTTCTAAGACACTACCCCACTTTTCCTCATGTCTATTGCTTGCTCTGGGTGTTTTTGTTTGTTTTTTGTTTTAAGGAGACTCTGTTTTATAAAAAATTATTTAGCTGTTGCTGGTTATTAGTGCTTTATCCTCAGCCCATCCATTCCTTTATTTTATTCTCTTGCCTATGTTGTCATGTTGTGCGATGTTATACCTATGTGATCTTATTCCTATATCACCTTCAACCCAGATTTCCTTCTAATCAATTTTATATCCCACTCGAATATCCCCTAAGCTACCTCATTCAATATGTTCACCTCAAATAATTAGAATTAACTACTCATCCCTTTTTTTCTCATCCTAGTAAATGGTACGACCATTTACTTTAGTGTCCTAACCCAGAAACCTAGATTTCAACCTTAACTATTCCTTATTCTTCACTGAATGTTTTACCATTTTCTCTATATGAGGGGTCTTTTTACAAATCTGTACTTTAGCATGTAGTCCTTCCTATGCCTAAAATGTCATTTTTTTCTCTTTGTACCTAGAATATTTCCTTCTCATCTCATCCAGATATTATTGCAAGTTTTATAGTAAGCACCCTTGTAAGACTTTAGTCTTCTCAGTTGACTTCTCTATATTTCCCATACGACTGTAAGTATACATTCTCATCAATTTACAATGGAATAGTGTCCAGATAAATTAATCGTAAGCTGAAAATATTACAAGGTAGAAACAACTGAATATACTACACCTACCAAAACCACAGTTTAGCAGTGCAGCATGTTGTAGAGCAAAAAATATTTTAATCCCAAATTCACATGGCTGATGGTGATGGGCCAGTATCTCAAGAGAATATAAAACAATATAATGATAGCCAGGAACAGAAGCTCAAAGTTCAAAATTTGAAGTGCATTTTCTACTGATAGTATATTGCTTTTGTACCATTGTAAAGTTGAAAATCATTATGTTAAGCAGTATTATAAGCCAGGGAACATCTGTAATTTGAAGGTACAGGCTGTGTTTTTCTCATATTTGTATCTATGTACTGGCACTGAAAATGATTATTGCATGTTTTTACATATAAACTGAATTAAGAAGGAAAACATAAATGAATGCTAGAAGAAATTATCAAAGAGGTTTTGGTAAGAAAACATACAAGTGAACAATCTATAGAAAGAACCATTCTTTCCTTCATCTCTTAATACTGAGTTTTAACCATTTTATCTAGTTATAAAAATATACAGTTCATTATAATTTCACTAGAAAAGATAAAATTTTAAAAGCAAATCATGAGTCTTATTTTTTAAATCTTCAAAATAAAAGATTACAATGAATATTATAGCAAGCTTCTATATACCCCACATATTCATGATTATTATTTTTCAAATAGTCTTAAGAGATTCCATATTTCTGTATAGTTTTCATTCGCACAAGATTCTTTTTGATTTTTCAAAACAAACTAATCCTTAAATTTTTTTGCATTAAGATCTGTCTTGTGTTAAAATTCACTTCTGCTTCATTTTCCCTTTTACAATGATTTTGCAATGATTTGGACAGTCATGTAAGACAATAGATCAATATCACTTTTTCTTTCCATAAACTTCATTCATTCATTCAACTTCCAGACAGCAATTACATTATCCCTTATCATTCTCTTCTTCAGACAGAATATACACTTAATTGTGTTAGGGTCTTGTCTACATCTTGCTCATTATTTGGGTCTGTTTTCAGTAGAGTCCCTCCAGTTTTTCCAAATTATAAACCAGACAGAATCTTATTTCCGCAAAACAAATAGGCTAAATGGCTATTAAATAAAATGTTATCCACTTTAGATGAGAACTTACATTTTAACAAAGTACTGGGGATGCTTTAGTCTTTTCTAATCCTCTGTTAAGACCACACAGACACTATGCCTTTGTTGCCCTTGTTAATTCATCCCTGAAAATGAGTGTTGTGGGTTAAAACGCTCATAGTACACAATCTGCAGCTCTTTATCACTGTCACTCGTCCATAGTGTCCAGATAAACTAATTGTAAGCATAGCCAGACTGCATGTAAGGGCATTTTAAAGATTAATAATAAAGTATTGCTCAAGCTAGTTGATTTCCTGCTGACTCACTCTACAGGGGTGATGCTTATATTTTCTGCCTCTAGTTCCATTGTCACATACAACATAGAGACAAAAGAATTTCTGATCACTCCATAACTTATATGTGGCTTTTCAAAGAGTCTGCAAACAAACCCCTCAAATTTGACAGAATTGTTTCCAATGAATTGGTATTCTGTTCCACTCTCTGTCTCTTAAAACTTTTCAGTTTTATAGTCCAAGCCTTTAGGAGAGGACAATATCCAGGCCTCCTGTGAAGCAGACATGTTTATCTTTTTTTCCTTGTTTGTGACCTGAAAAAGAAAAGGGCCAGAAAGACAGAGCAGGTGGTCTGCATTTGCTAATTTGTTGTATTTCACTTCCATGGCCATTCTCTGTTCAACAAAAGCTCAAGAAAACATACCCCGGAGACAACAGTCAGTTAGACTTGTGCATTCAGCTAAACTGTCTGTGCTTATATCTTCTTTCTCTCCTGATTCTCTTCTGAACTCTGCTCTTATCATTCCTAGTACTCCATGACTTCCTAACACCATCCCATCTGCCCTGCTACAGCATTTAATCCCATTTGGTTAGATCAGCCTCTCAACCCATTTCTTACTTATTTATAGTAATTTTTTCTCTAAAAGCTTTGGAATTGATCTCAGAAGATACTTCATGTGAGATATTTTAAATTAGATGATAAAGGCGTAATGACGTTTGTTTAGTATATTTGGACCATGAAAAGAGCTTTGCTTGTCCTCTTTAACTCCAAAGTATGAACTTTTCAGGCACTAAGGAGGGCAGACATCAAGGAAATAGATTTGGGGCCTTCTTCTCTCTATAGTTTATTATACATTGTCTGGGGCATCTCTTCTCTTTTTTTTTCCCTTCCCAATACTGTGATTCTCCCTGTTTGGCAAGTGCTTAAGTGCCTGTACAAAGAGGGCCATGTTATGAATTATGCATATATACTCAAGAGCCTCTGCAATAGGCTCCTTTTATAAACTGGAAGAACAAGTAAACACGTAAAGGCATCACATTGGTTAGCACTTAGGGGCCAATGGGCATTCGGTGTTCTGTGCCCCTTTTAGTATCACATGCTTGGCAATGTTCTATTAGTTTTTTTTAGAATGTTACCCTTTTCTTTTAAAATTACCTGTTTTTATACTTGCCATGAATCACAATTAGCTCTCCATCTCCTGTTATGTGTCTAGGTCTGTTTTCTTCCTCAGGCTCACACCTACACATTCATTCACAGTCCACATTGTGGGAGATTAAATGATCATTCCCTGCAGCTGCTGTAACCCATCCTCTTTGTTTTTTTCTGAGTCATCAGAGTCAGCTAGAGGTTCGAGACCCCATCCTGCCCATCTGCCTAATTACTGACCAAGCGCCAAGTCAGTAATTGCAGTAAGTTATAGCACAAAAGCAGCAGAAAATTTCAATGCTCTTCAGAGAGAGGGAACAAATAGGCAGACATTATAAAGCATGTTTCCCTCAGATGTTAATTGATATTTGTAATTAAATGAGCAGCTTCTTAAACTCCAGCCGCTGGTTTGTACCTGAGATCTGTGGTGCATTTTGCAGCATCATTTTTAGCACCCCCCCAAAAGGAGGAATGATATATAGGTGCAGTAAAAATGAAAATGCTAATGTACATATGAGTAATGCTTTTCTCCACTGAAAATTATACACTAACTCAGGCTTGGTGGAATCATTTACTGAGGCACGCTGGCTGATTTATCTCAAAATACCCTTTAAAATTAACAACCTATTTAACATTCCTGGGAAGATTTTGGTTGGTCATGAAAACAAAGGTTTTTGTTTCCCTTAAGGAAATATGATTCTAATTGGTCAAATCTCTTAGATTTGCAAACAAAATTAGAAATCTGGTATAACCTCTGATTTGACAAATAATTGAAAAAACACACAAAATTCCCAGCTCAATTTTTATCCCAATAAGCCCAGTATCTACATAAACACATATCCCCAGAGCATCTCTACTTGTTTAATGGGTAACATTCAAGCTTTCAGTTTAGTTGGAGGCTTTGAGGATCCAGTCTGGCAGAAACTGCTGTGGTTTTAGAAGGAACAGGTGTTTTGGGGGGCAGTTATAATGTTTAATTGGTTTCTAAAATTTTACTTTTTGTTTCCATAACTGTACTCCGTAGTCTGCTTAAAGAGTGCACTCAAAGTCAGAAGCAAAGAGACCTTTGAGGAAATAATGGACTGAAAATAATGAGACTGAGTTCCCTTATGAGCCCTACCTTCTTTCTTCAACTAGGAAAGTGATATAAATCACTTAACTGTAGAGTGTCCATTACTTTACACCCTATAAAACTATCCGAAGAAAAAAGTACCCTCCATCCTAATTGGCTGTTTAAAAAAAATCCTATCTGCATTGTGTAATCAATAAATACTTGACAAGAGTGTAAACTTTCAAAGGAAAACATGAGCTGTACTGAATCCTCACACAGCCTTTTTGCTCTTCTGGCTTGGTCTTCTCAAATCACAAATGAGGTCTACCCCCTAGAGCTGAGAGGAAAAATCAAATGCTTCATATTTGTGAAGCAGTAAATACAAAAGGACCTAAGGATAAAGCAGCCCACAAAACAGAATCCATTGTTTTTTAATGTCCCTAAAAGCTCAGTTTACTGTAACCAGATATGAAGGTATAAAGAGGTAGATAACGCAGTTCATTATTCATCACTTAAGGCGGTTATAAATAGGACACATTTTCATTAAGAGTGGGTTGCATTATTAGAAAAACTGAGCTACCCAATTCATATTCAGTGCTTGCTCTGTTCTCTGCTTAGCGAAAACTGTGGAGGTGGGTAGATTGCTGTTAAATAAGATTCTAATGGAGAATTTATTGTTCTGTGAGCCAAAACCAAAATCTCCAAACTTCATTTGATCATCTTTTTAGCAATGTAAAGTTTTGTGCTTAACACAATGATTTTAGATGTCTTAAAAATCCAACTCATCTAATAATAATTTGAATAACTTTGAACCCATAAATTCTGCCTCTAATCACATTCCCCCAGAATGTGTTACTGTCTTATGGCTCTATTGTTTTGCTTCTATCTGGTCCCCTGTTTTCATATCTTCTCCTCATTTCAACAGTGTTTCTACTTTAATCAAGTCCATTAGCAATGTATATTGCAGTCAATTCCAAAAGCTTTAAGATACATGACTTCATTTTCAAGAATGATTTTTCTTCTTCTTTCTTCCAGAAAATAATTATTTGGGGAATGAATGAGAGTTTATGGATGAAATATCATATATCTTGTATCTTTTCCTCTGTCCTTGGAAAACATATTCGAACACTCGTGTCAATAAAATCTTTACTTTCTGTAAGTCCATCATGCATAAAGTCTTTATTATTTATCCCTATACTTCTGCAATAATCTCTTCTATTTCTTAATATGTTTCCCACTCTTGAAATTCTATCATTTTTACTACAGTTTATTATCTGTAATTTCATGTAATTATGATTTTCCATTCAGGAGTTTCATCACTCCTTTGGTAACTTGCTCAATCTATGCAAATTACTTTGATTGAAATGAGAATTAAAGTAAAGATAAACTTCCTCAGTGCTTTTAAAATATTTTCTTATGATAAGTTTTGACTGAATCCTTGCTTATGAAGAGGATAATATCGACTGATTAGTCATCTTTTACAAGTGTAATATATTATCCACCTTGTGTCATAAATCACAATTTGTTATAGGGAACAGTGCAGAAGAATAGAATGAATCAGTGTGCTTTCATTTATTCCCCTGTGCTTTTTCCTCTTGTTTTTCTCCTTCTTGCTGATATTCTTAGTCACCAATAATACATGACTTGCTTAAGTCCGCTGTACTCAAAAGTAAAGCAATAATTTACTATTAGATCTAAAGGCCTTAACTAGACAGTCTTCAATCTACATAGGATAAGTGTTGAAGAGCTGACAGGCAAGCCAGTTTTCCAAACCACACAATCTTTTCTAAGGTTTATAGAAGGGCCCTATGGAGGGAGACTGCACACAGCAATCTGATTCAAGTTATAGGTTTTCTTTTTACTAGGTTGGTTATGCCACTGTAATGATCACAAAATGTTAATCAAATACAAGTGTTCTTTATCACCAAACAGTTGTCAGTTCATTCTTCTGTAATGATTTGACAATGCTAAAAGAGGAACTATAATGAATATTTTGAAACCTCACTCATTGAAAAGCTTATTTACTAGTAATAAGAAGTGGTAGATAGAGCAAAAATAAAAATTGTTGCTTTCAGCAAAAGCCAGATTCATCTTGTGGACAGTGAAATGATTGCTACTGTCCAGTAATTAGATGATATAAAGAAGATCAAGAAACACCAAGACAATGGTTTCAACAAGGCTTGGGAAATAACATCAAACAACCACTCAGTTATGTTTCTCAGGACTCACATTAAATATGTAACAGGAATTATGATATTCCAATTATGTACTCAACTTCAAAATGAAGTAACTAAGAGTAGGCCATCCATGGATCCCCGTAATTCCACTTAATCGCTCATTAATATTAGGAAAGTAAATCTAAAATATTGCAGATTGGCAGCAAAACATTATAAATGAAAACTTGCTAACAAATTTGATTAAAAAGAATACTGCAGAAGAAAAGGGATTTAGCCACACAGTAATTAAAGGAACTCATGTAGATGATGCATCAGAAGATGAAGCCATTGCTTGGATTGATAAAAGAAGACAAATAACAAGTGGTTTCTTTATGGAAATATTTAAATGTTTGTCATAACTGAAAACCCTATCAATGTTACTACAAGCTTATTTAAGCATATTAGCTCTAGTGGACAAAAATTCTAGTGATGCTTTCCCCAATAAAGCTGCACATTATGGAACGCATACAGAATTAACTTAATCTTTTATAAATTCTAGCTATTCTCTCTTCAAACACTTATATAAATTCTATGCTAAATAAAGAGAAATTAATTGTCTAGCCTAAAGGCTACAGCTAGAAAGCCCCGAGCCAAGATTATAGACAACACAACACTTTCCAAAAAATATTAATGAATAACCTTAACAATTTCTGAAATTAAAATTGAGATTATATCTGGTTATGGTGGTGCATACCTGTAATCCTGCCATTTGTGATTTGAGGGCAGGGAGTTCAAAGCCATTCTTGGCTACATAGTGACTTTGATGCCAACTGAAGTTGTATTATACTCTGTCTCAAAGAAGCAAAACAAAAAGAGAAAAAAGAACTGGCTTTAACACAAACTCCCGTGTCAAGATGTGCAGGTGGGATGGGCAAAATGGAAATTTTGATAGGAATGCCAGAAAATCCAGAGTAAATGCTCTTCTGATTATAACTGCTCCAACTTGAAAATTTGGGGGAATTAGAACATATAAAATTTTGGATTTTGAGTCAAACTTTATTAAAATAAATTAATTTGATCAATAGGAAAAAATAACAACTATTCAAGCTTCCTTACTGAACTAGCAAAACCCTTCAGCCATCTGAAAATATTGGGCTCTGAATTACCCCAGAATTTTTCTTATAAGATGTTTATACCAATACCATGAGTGATTCTAAAGTTTTTCTTGGTGACAATATAGCTCAGTTGGTACAATGCTTTTCTAACACGAATAAAACCTTGGATTCGACCCTCAGCATCACATAAAACTGGGTGTGGTGGTGCATGACTCTTTTCCAGCTTTTGGGAGGTGTAGGAAGGAGGATCAGAAGTTTTAGGCCATCCTGAGCTAGAGATCCTATCTCAAAAAAAAAAAAAAAAGGAAACAGAAAACAAAACTACATTAGATACTACTGCCTTAAAATCATATCATTCAAACATTTACCATCTACCAAATAGTTCTAGAAATACAACTGTAGTAATAATAACAAAATGAATGTACAAATGGTAAAAAAGACCAACTTTAAAGTAGCTAAAACAGGTATTTATCAATCTGGTGTGGATTAAAGTGGCACCAGGAACAGCACATACCCCAAACTTCCTCTTCACTAATGGTTGCAATCTCATTCTTTGGAATTCATTAATTTAAAGATTTCAAAACTGATATGTTTTAGCATTTCCTTATCCCTAGATAAGATGTAATTATTTCTTGGGGGAGCAAATATCTGATCTTTTTGTAATCCTTAGTTATTAATACTGCAGCAATTTATCTGCTGCTATACTTGCAAATCTGGCCATAGGTAAAAGGACTGCATTCTGTTGGAGAAGATGCTTATGTCACGATTGCAGCATGAGAGGATATTAAAATTAAGGAGATATGAACAAAAAACTTTCCTTAATTCATGTTTCATAAACTGACCCTAGCTATAGATATAGACAAACAATGAAGCAAAATTTTGGTGAAGGCCAGATAAAGTATAAATAAGAACATGGTTGTAGGAGTTGAAATTGTAAACAGATGAAGAACTCTTTACAATTGTGGAAATGATACAGAATGAAAAGATAGACTTGATGAAGTGAAAAGAGGGCGAGGGAACTCGTTTATAGGAATATCTCCTCATAAATGTCAAAGTAAGGACTACTATGAGGATAAATGGTAAGGTTGGAGTTAGGGATTTAAGAATGGTAGAAAAGTTTTGGAAATGTGAGAGTGATTTATGAAGAATCTCAACTTCCCTTAGTGACACTGAACTATGAAAATATAGGGACTGAGAAAACATATAGACAGGGAAACTGCTAATGATAAAAAAAATCTTACATCTCACATTAAAGCTGCACTTGAACCAGTGGTTTTTCACATTAAGATAGAGAGGAAGTCATTCATATTGAGAATTTAAATTGCTTTAAAACTGTCACACTTGAAGCAAAACTTTTAGAGCCGGCCTGATTATAGTCTATGTAAGAGTGTTGGGAAAATAACTAGCTATGAACCACTAAAATGAAGAGTAGGAAATCGCTTGTTCGTTCCTTGATTATACTATAACAACCTAATGGCAAAATCAGCCTTGAAAGTGGAGTTTCTGAGCTACACAGGTGTAGCCAATGTTTTAAATGTAAAGCTACACTGAATTATTTTAAGGTTAAAAACACTGAAGCTTTTGATGATGACTTACGATAGTGATAGTCATTAAAGATGGTCATTGTAAATATCTGAAAGCAAAGACTTCCCGATAATATAATGGGACAGGCGCTATCTCCATGCAACTCATTTAGAGTCCTTACAAGAAAAAATAGACTCCCCCCCCCAAAAAAAAGAGGAAGGGCTTCTGAAATTCACACAGGCAGGCATAGAACAGCTAACAAGTACCAGAAAAGGGCAGTGATGCCCTGAAGAGAAGCCAAGCCCAATACAGCTCCAGATGCCTGACTCCCTGCTTGCTGGAGGAAGAGGAAGCAGAAGACTTCCAAAAGATAAGATATGGGGCCCTCATAAAAAGAAATTGGCATTCCTAACTTCAGGACAAGCCCACACAAGTCTTAAATGCAGTTATGGGCTTTCATGAGATTGATTCCTCTTTAAGAGTCAGCAGTAGAGAGGAATCATATTTTGTCACTCCATTTCGTTGGGATGGAAGGTGCCAGGTAGTAGATCTTATTGTTTAAAACTGAGCTACTCCTGAGGCCTGAAAACAGGGAACTACTACAAACATGGGAGCTTGAGTTTAAACTGCCAGGTGTCCTTGGTGAGGGACAGACCTGGGAGGCAGTTTTGAGTACTGGATGAGCTAAAAAGAGCAGGGTACAGGAGGATAGGCTCAGGAAATGAAGCACCTAACTTAACCCTCACCCTCAGTAGCCTGGAGCAAACCTCATCAACTGATGAAGGCTGGAGTTTCATAGCCCTGAGCCTGAATTGGTGGATCAACCTCTGGAGCCACTCAACTGCTCCCTTTATGTGGAGCCTGAGAACTATGACCTGCATCTCTTCATCAAGACAAGCAATTCCCACATCCTAAAAGTACTTGGGAGAGAATGTTAGCCACTCTAATGTCATAGGAGAGTCCCCAGAACTTGAGTTCTACCAGCTGGCAGCCTGCAAAACTAAGTTTGGCCAGCAGAGGCCTCTGCTACTCAAAGAACGGAAACCACTAAAATGAAGACTGCTCTGGAGGACATTGGTCAATTGTCCAATACAGCCTCACCACTATAAACCATAGGCAAGCCAAGAGTGCACAAGAGCAACTGCCTCTCCCTCCAGCCCAGGCTCAAAACTTGAAGAACCCAGAAACAAGCTGCTACAATACATTCTCCCCTTTTTTTTGAGCTTTGTGCTTCATATAGTTTTTTTTTGCTTAAAATTACTTTTGTATTTTTGTTAAAGACATTTAACAGTATTTTTACTTTGTCATACTTTAAAAGCTATGATTTTGTTTTTATTCTCTTTTATACATTGATGAAATATTCTTTCTTTTCCTTTCCTTTTTTTGTTTGTTGACTTATATTTCCATCCTTTGCTTCTCACTATTACACATTTAGTTGTATTCTGACTTTTTTTAAAACTTGTGTTTTTTACTCCTCATCTTTCTTACTTTAATTTAATCTTGCCTTTTAACATTATCATTGTTATGATTTTTCTCTTCTTTAGTTTTACTCATTCTAATATTTCCTTTTTTAAATTTTTATTTATTTACTTCAGAGAGAGAGAGAGAGAGAGAGAGAGAGAGAGAGAGAGAGAGAGAGAGAGAGAGAATGGGTGTGCCAGGGCTTCCAGTCACTGCAAACAAACTCCAGACACACATGCACCACCATCTCTCCAGCCCAATGTTTAAACCAGGCTGGCCTTGAACTCCTGATCCTCCTGCCTCTGCCTCTTCAGCAATATCCTAACAGCATGTGCCACCACAACCGACTCCTTCTTTTTCCTTACTTTCCATAACATTCTTCTCCACTCTTTATATATTTATCTTTATATTTTATTTTCAATTTTTAAAAATCGCTTTTGTTATTGTCCCATTTCCTGGCTTCCTTCCTTTACTTCATTCACCACTTGTGCATTTATCTTAAATAACTTACTTTTATAGTTCAATCTGCACTTTTCCATTCTCTCCTTTATGATAACTAGTTACATATTAGTGAAATATAATCATTTTAAGTGCACTTCTTTATCTTCTACAGTTTGATGCTGTTGTTGTTACAGCAGTGTGTTTTCTCCTGTCTGAGAAGTGCTGAGGATCGTGTATTCAAGAGTAGGTTGCTCCAAAATAAGGTATCTAACTAAACTACAACTAGAAGAGATATATAAGCATATGTGTAATTCAAAACACAGAGACACAAGAAATATGACAGAGGAAAACGATATTACTCATCCAAAAGATGGGAACTCCTTATTACTGAATTTCAAGATGAATGTACCTGGTATGAGGTTTACAAAAGTTAACTAGTAATAATGATAAATGACCTTAAAGGGGCTATAAATAAGGAGATGGATTCAATCTAGGACCTAGAGAGGAAAGTAATAATAGGAAACAGGAAAATTGATGAGAAAGTCAGAAGTATGGATGCAAAAGTCAGCAACAGAAGAAAAATAGTAGCAAGGAATCTGAAATAAGAATAGCAATAGAAATGTTGGAAATGAAAAAAAATTCAACAAATCAAATCAAACCATAAGCATCACCTATCAATTTGATCAAGCCAAAGAAAGCATATTGGGGATGGAGCGCAAGGTCAAGGGAATACTACATTCAAACATTTAATAAAGAAAAAAAATCCACAGACTTTGGCACATGATCAGCAAAACAAATGTAAGATGACACGGGATAGAAGTAGGACTTGAGAAAAAAATCTAAAGTTAGAAATAGTCTAGTCAATGAAATTAGAACAAAACATTTCCTCACTTAGAGAAAAAAATGAACATGTAAACATAAGAGGCCTTTAGAACCCCAGTTAGAAATGACCAAAAAAATTTATCTATGACATATTTCAGTCAAGAAGTCAAAAACAAAAAGTGGAGAAACAATATTAAAAGCTACAAACGGAAAATATTTGCAAAGCCAAGCACACCAAAATAACATCAGTTCTCTCATAAGCAAGCAAGGAATGAATGGACTGATATATTTCAAGACCTAAAAGCAAGTAATTCACAATCAATATTTGTGTCCAGCAAAGCTATATTTTAAAATTGATGGAGAAATAAGATCATTTCAAGAGAAACACAAACTAAGGTCATTCATGACCTGACCATCAAGCCCACACTGCAAAAGTTATTTAAGAAATATTATATACAAAGAAAGAGAGCCTCAATCATAAGAGCACATGAAAAATTAAATTTCATGAGATGCATAGATACACAGAAGGGAGCTCAGAAGGAATATATCATGCCAAGCATAAAACCAGCAAATCCCTAAGGTTAGTTAGTAGGAGAGAAAGAAAAGAAAAATCAATAATCCATTGAACAAGAAGAACCAGCAAAATTACAAGAATTAGCAAACATCTCTCAATAATAACCCAAACCCCAAAGCAGTACTAGCAAGATACAATAACAACCAAGACAGAACACAATGAAATGGAGACTAATAGAACCTGATTCCTTGGGCACGGTAGTGCACAGCTTTAATCCCAGCACTAGGGAGGCAGAAGTAGGAGGATTACTGTGAGTTCAAGGCCAGACTAGGACTGCAGAGTTAGTTCCAGGTAAGCCTAGGCTAGAGTGAGACACTACCTCAAAACAAAACAAAACAAAACAAAAAAAAACACAAAAAGAATAATTGATTCTTTGAAACAATGAAAATGATCAATAAACTCATAGACAAACTAACCAATAAAAAGAGACAAATTCCAAATTAATAGAATTAGAAGTAAAAACAGGGAGGTTACAACTAAACAAGTAAAATCAAGAGAATCTTTAGGGACTCCATTGAAAATTTATATTTAAAAAAACTGAGAAATTAGGGCTGGAGGGATGGCTAAGTGGGTAAGGTACTTGTCTCTAAAATCTAATGACTAGAGTTTGATTCCCCAGTTCCCACCTAAAGCCAGATACAAAAAGTGACATATGCATCTAGAGTTTGTTTGCCACAGCGGGAGGCCCTGTCATGCCCATTATCTCAGTCTGCTTATCTTCTTTTATCTCTCTCTGCTTACAAATTAATAGCAAAAACCCAAATTGCCCCCTCACAAAATGGGGCACTGATCTCAACAGAGAATTCACGGAGGAGGAAATACAGATGGCCTTTTCTCACCTGAGAAAGTGCTCGGCATCCCTAAGCATCAGGGAAATGCAAATCAAAACCACAATGAGGTACCACCTTACCCCGGTCAGAATGGCAATGATAAAGAAAAC
>PVHP010042141.1:0-15227 GCA_004024765.1 Zapus hudsonius
CCCAAATACATAATTATGGTAAGTTCAGTCCTTGCTGATCTGAGTATGCTAGATAACATCTTTGCATTTTTCACCTTGTTAAAATATACTTTCTTTTTTCTAAGACATTTTTAATCAACATATATTAAGTCCCGCTAACCCAAACTAATAACCAATCCAAATTTGGTGGGAGAAAGAAACAAACAAAAAAATAAAACTTGTCAAGTCTGTGTCTAAAATCTTAAGAGGAGAAGAAAAAGCTCAGGAGTGAAAGTAACACTGAGGAGAGAGAGAGAGGGAGGGAGAAAGAGATAAAGAGGGAGAGAGAGAGACTGGCTAGGTGAAATAGTGGAGTAAAAGGGATTATTCTAAACTTAGAGCACCCAGACTAATTTAAAACTTTTCAGTTAGAAGAATAAAATATAGGAAGCTGGCTGTGGTGGTGTATTGGGGGGCTAGTAACAGCAGGGTGAATACCTGAAGTTTCTATCCCTGCACTTCCCCCAGAGTTCTTACCTCAGTGTGCCAGAGAATTGGACAAGCCCAGATAGAGAGCATTTCCCACACGTTTATTTATGTGAGAATAAGTTCAGAGGATCCGGGAGTGGCATTAGGGTCAGCAGCCCATACCTTAATTAAAGGAAATGAGAAGTTACAGAGAGCATGTGGGAGAGGTTTTAGCCAAAATCGGGGCTGCTCAGGCAAACCAGGAGAAGGAAGGATATCAGAGGGCTCCCATCATGAGGAAAAAGATTCATCTGGGAAAGAACCCCAGCTCCTCACCATAGCCACTAGGCTGTAGTGAGGGGGTGTTTATCCAAGCCCTGGAAATTCAGAAGTCCTTCTGCTAGCAGCCACATGAGGAATAGAGAAGACTTTCCTGTTCCAGTGAATATTCCCTGGCCCAGGTGAGCAGAGAGACAGCTGGTTGGTCTGTCTTTGACCAATCAGTTTCAGAATTTAGGTTTGAACTCTAGAGACACCTCCCACTCAAGAGGAGGGGCTCAGACAAGGAATCTATAGAACTTGACTGAAAGTCAAGTTAACTGTCACAGTGAACCACACTCTTAATCCTAGTGCTTGGCTTGACTAAGGTAGGAAAATTGCAGTGAGTTTAAGGCAAGCCTGGGCTACAGAATTCCAGGTCAGTCTGGGCTAATGAGACTCTGCTTAAAAAAATAAAAGAAAATGAATTATATGGTGGAGGTTTTTCCCCTTTATCAAATAAGTAATGCACATGTGATAGGTGCTTCCCATGAGCCCTGAACACTTGTCTAGGAATGTGAAATTTGTTTTTGCTTTGAATAAACTTTCAAACTGGTACTAATCTCTTATCTTGGAAACCATCACATTACATTTTTAGAAAATTTGCACTCCCCACATATTCTTGGATTCAGATATTATTTTACAGACAGCTTATTTGTTCATATTGTTTTGAATTTTGTACATGAGATATTTGGAGAAACAAATCAACAGCTTGTCCTTGGTCCAGAAGTCATAAATATTGGATTTTTAATTGTATTCATCAAGGTTCTCCAAGAAGCAAAATCAGAACTTTATATGCAGAAAGAATATTTAAAGAAATATTTTGAAAGATGGCTCGCCCAATAACGAAAGTTGAGAACCCCTACCACTGACTCTCTGCAAGCTAGAAGCCTAGCAATGTTATTCAAGCCCATACCCAAAGGCCAGGACCCCAAGAACCAAGAGGGCTGTCATAGACACACACTTAGAATGAACCTCAAAACCAGGCACAGTTATGAGAGGAAAGGATTTATTGAAATTACAGATATGGAGAAAGTTCCGTAATGATTAAAGAGGCTGGATCCCTTTCAAAGGTCTAAGCAGAGGGAGAAACCCATCCCCAGCACCACACACAAATCAGCTACCAGTAGTCAGCTCCCCCAGCTCAGAATACTCTTTACATATCTATGGCTGGAATTCCAGATCCACCCCCAGAAACACTTTAGGGCTGGAAGCTAGGATCCACCTAAGGTAACATTTCCTCCAGCCAGGCAGCTGGAGAAAAACTCTAATAAAATCTCGAGTCTATTGGGGGATATCCATTCAAACTACCATATAACCTAGTCTGAGTCCAAAGGCTGGAGAAGCAGGTGTATCATTATCCAAATGCAACAGACAATGGGTTTCCTAGCTCCACAGAAAGACTAAATGCACCGTTCTCTTTCACGTTCTGTCCTAGCTCTCCATGAATTGATTAGTCCTTTCCCACTGATGTGTAGGTATTGTCTTTATTCAGTCTACCAATTTCAGTGCTAATCTGTTGCAGAGATATCTTCACAGACACCCAGAAGTAATCTTTACCAAGCTATGTGGACATCCCTTAGTCCAGTCACATTGTCACATGGAAATTAAAGCACAGCAATTAAATTGGATGTGGTCCCAGGTAACTTAGTTCCTGATAATACTTGATTAAGACCATTTTTCAACAATATTAAAATAATTGATTTTTAATTATTATAAGTCAATTATTTTATCTTTTAATTTAGATTAAATGGCACTATTATAACTGTTGGCAAAAATTAAATCATTTGAGTATAGATTGGGCTTAAATTGAGTTTATACTCTGAGTCCTGAGCTTTCTGTCCCCGGTGGGTAGCCATGGATGGATATACATAACACTTGGAGCCAGGGCACAGGACCATCCCTCATAGAAATCCACTGTCCCATCTTCCCACTTCCATTCCCCTCATTAGGCTTATCCTGCCATTGGAAAGACACTACTTACCACAAAACAAAATATATGCTAGACATCATATCCACAAAATGACAATGAGGATAAAATTTAAGAGGTCAGAAGTTATAGCAGTTACCTTCTTGTTGCTGTGACAAAACACCTGACCAAAAGCTGTTTATGGAAGGAAAAAGGTTCGTTTCCAGCTTACAATTTTGAGGGACAGTTTCATGATGGCAGGCAGCATGGAAAGAGCCAGTGGTACATATTGTTACATGATCAGGGAGGAAGCCACAAAACAGAGCTACAAAATCCCAAGTGATTCACACTACCCCAAGGATACACTCTTCCAGCAAGTCTCCACCCCCCCCCCAAAGGCTCCACCAACTGAGATTGAAGTATGAGACTTGATCACAAACTCTTGAAGCTAATGGGGGCATTTTACACCCAAACCACCACCAGTGTCTTATGATTAACAGGAAGATGCTAATCACAGATCAGCACTGTGTCTTAACTTGAAATTTAGTGGCTATTACTTTTTTGCAAACAAAATATCACTGTTTAACTTGCTAAAAACAAAGCATGAACATTCCCTGCCTCAAAGTATTACTAACCTAGTAGATGAACTCAGTGCTAAGCAAGGGTTTCCAGAAGTGAATTAACAACTGGAGGAGGATAAGTAAATTTCAGAAAGAACAGATAAGCCCTATACCCCCTGAAGGATGTGTTTCTAAATACAGGGATACCACTCAATAAAAATGGGCACTAAATTAGCTACCACCTGTAGAAACATGTCTTAACAAGTGGGGTTGAAGTGTTGTGTGTAATTGTGATGGAGGAGTACTGTGGCCTTCCTAATGATCACTAAACATGCAGTGCACAAGGCAGTATTTCCCCAATAAAAAGATCTCCTGGTTAAGTAATTTTGAGAAGCTCTGCAATGCTCTAGTACCCTTTGGAGATTCACAATACCCATGAACATATTGAAAGCTTTGAGAAGTCTGAAGAAAGACCATCTGCCTTCATGCCACTTACCACTGTACTTCTAAAGCACTGAACCACAGAACCATTTTATATCTTATCTATTAGCATTTTGCTATGTACAGTTTGGATGCTGAGTGAATGTCTTATATTTCAACGTGGCAAATATGTATTTAAAATAGCTATACATCAAAGCCTATAAAAATGACCAATGAGTAGTCAGACAATCGCCATTGTTAATGTTGGATTTTAAAAAAGGAGAGGCGTGTTGTTTGGTAACCAACATAACCTCATCTTTCTAAGATATGCTAAGTGTGAGTATCAAGGAAGAGAAAATGAATGATACTTTGTCTTCAGCTTATTTTTGCATTTAGTTTAGAAAACATGTTTTAGAGAAGAATATATTCCTAAAAACCCGTATCTTCCAGATGGGGCATGAATAGCCAATCCGTCCAGGAATCTTTCAGTTTAATAGATAGAAACACCCCAACATACTTAGCTTCCCAATTTTGGGGCTCCTGCCCATGTCAATTGATGCTTTCTTGCTTTCAATAAAAGTCTGCTGTTTCTGCCTTGATTGTGTCTCTCAAATCCTATTTAATAAAGTCTGATGCATGCATTCCTCCCACCAACCATGGGAATTGCCTCGAAGTCCAGGAACAGTAACTTTACTGCTCTGTGTGTAAGAATCCATTTGTGGAGAGCTCGATGGCAGCGAGGGAGCTCCCCACCACCCGGTATCATTTCAAAAGTAAACATCTTCATCAATATAACAGGTCCCTGTCCAGAAAGTAGAAAAAAATAGAATACTCATGGGAAGACTCCTTAATAATATTTGTTTTTTGCAAAAAATTTTTGTACCATCTTTGTACCATGTATTAAGATAATTATGGCACCAGATGGTATTTTTAGACCTGATATCATGAAATAGATAAATAGCAAACAAGAAGCAGTTTGTTTTGTGTGTATGAGCTGTGAATGGGAGACAGCCTCCAAATACAAACCCTCTGTTCCTAGTTCAAGTTCAAGTGCAAAACCTGGTTCCCATGAGAGTCACTGAATTTCATCTCTATAACAGCAGGAACCAACTTAACAAGGCATGGTGTGATAAGGTTTTGACATGTCTCATAGTCTTGCTGTGTACAGACCTAATTATTGCATTCTCTTCATTATCTCTTAGTGATCTGAGAACCTGGAAAGACCAACTATTATGAGAGACATGCATTTCCTTAGGAGAAGTCATGTTCTACGTTATAATAAACGTTGACAAAAAACTGCAGCTTCTCTTTACAAACCTTGTTTCCTTCCAGATCTAAAACAGTAAGTATAGATGGGTGGTAGCAATCTTGGAGCTCACCTTGTCTTTAGACCTCAACAAGAAGTCATCTGTATTGGGTAAGAATAGTATGGTAGTTTGAATTTATGTCCCTCAATAGACTCAGGAGTTTTAGTAAAGCTTGTAACTTGGATTTGCAGCCACCTGGCAGGAAGAGGTGTCACTGGGGATGGATCCTGGGGTCCAACCCAACGTTTGTTTGGGGGTGGAACTGACTTCTTGATTAAAGGTATGCACATAGGTCTGAGCTCTGCTGAGGTCCCTGCCATGTGCTTGTTTGTGGTGTTGGCTGGCTGCTGGTGGTTTTTCTGCTCTCTGCTTGGATCTGTGAAAGGGGGTCAGCCTGTTTTGCCATTAAGGAACTTCCCTTAGATCTGTAAGCATCAAATAATTACCTTTTTCCCATAAACTGTGTCTGGTTTGGAAGTTTATCCCAGCAGCATGGAGCTGACTACAACAAATAGCATATAGATTCATAGGGGAAAAAAAGTTGGGCTGGAGAGATGGCTCAGCAGTTAAGGCACTTGTCTGCAAAGCCTTAAGACCTGAGTTTGATTCCCCAGTACCCACATAAAGCCAGATGCACAAGATGGCACATGCATCTGAAGTTCATTTGCAGTGGCTGGAGGTCCTAACATGCCCATTTTCTCTCTCCCTCTATCTACCTCTTTCTCTCCCCATATCTCTCATAAATAAATAAATTTTTAAAAATCAGGTTGACTATTTTGATCTAAAGGACTACTAAAATAAGCAGACTAAAGATTGCTACTGTAAAACTGGAAACTCAGGAAACTCAGAAACCAACTGAAATAAAGAAAGAAAGGTGGTATTTGAATTTGATACTGCAAAGAAGCAGAGAATAGAGAGTTATCCTAATGTGATAAAATATCTATCATGTATATAGCTATCATCCATCCATCCATGCATCCATCCACCCATCCTTCTATCCACCCATCCTCCCATCCATCATCCATCTATCTATCTATCTATCTATCTATCTATCTATCTATCTATCTATCTATCATCTATCTATCTATCTATCTATCTATCTATCTATCTATCTATCTATCTCTATCTATCATCTATCTATCATCTATTTATCTATCATCTATCTTTCATCTATCTATCTATCTATCTATCTATCATCTATCTATCTATCTATCTATCTATCTATCTATCTATCTATCTATCATCTATTTATCATGTATCTATCTATCATTTATCTATCTATTATCTATCTATCATCTATTTATCTATTATCTATCTATCTTTCATCTATCTATCTATCATCTGTCTATCTATTATCTATCATCTATCTATCATCTATCTATCTATCTATTATCTATCTATCTATTATCTATCTACCTATCATCTATCTATCTATCATCTATCTATCTATTATCTATCTATCATCTATCTATCTATTATCTATCTATCTATCATCTATATATTTTCTATCTATCTATCATCTATCTATTATCAATCTATCATCTATCTGTCTATCAATCATCTATCTATCTATTATCTATCATCTATCATCTATCTATTTATCATCTATCTTCTTCATCATCATCTATCTATCATCATCATCATAATTATCATCTATCTATCTATCTATCTATCTATCTATCTATCTATCTATCTATCTATCATCTATCTATCTATCCATCTATCCATCTATCTGTCTGTGTTGTCTGTCTGTCTGTCTGTCTGTCTATCCATCCTTCTGTACTCTGGGTTTTTGTCATAGATGATCCAAGTAAGAAATGGTCCATAGTATGACCAGAAACTTCAGCCCCTCTTTAACCTGTGCTTATGAGGGCATCATACAAGGTGAGACAAGGTCTTAATGTTGATGGCATGTTAGGCACATTTTCATTGCTATGACAAATACCTGAGAGAAGTTATTTAAATGGAGGAAGGATTTATTTTGAGTTTCAGAGCTTTTAGTCCATGGACAGCCTTTCATTGCTGGGGACTGAGGCAGAATATCATAGTGGCCAGAGTACACAGCAGGAGGCTGCTCACATCCTGGTGTTTTGTAAGCAGAGACAGGATGATGAAAGATCTGAGGACCAGATTCACACTTCAAAGGTTTGTTCCTGGTGACCCACTTCCTCCAACCTGGTCCCATCCCCCAGTCTGCATTGCTTCCCAATAACTCCATCAAATGAAGAACCCATCAATGGACTAATCCATTGATGAAGTCAGACTCTTAGGCAATCAATGTTCAATGATTACATTCAATTATTGTGCAGAAATTTGCAACCAAGCCTTCAACACCTGAGCCCTTGGGGGAACACCCTTCTCTATCAAATGATACAGATAGGTTCAAACTCTCCAGGTACAGCCTCTATCAATACTCCTTTGAGATCTGCAGTGCACACATGATTGAGACACACATTGCTAAAGCATGTCCAAATTAACCATGCCATTATTATGGGAATAGAGGCCCTCAGGTGTTTTGAGAAAGACACTGTTAGGAAAATGCTTAATCTAGCAATTCAATTTACAGGGTAAACAACTCCTCATGTTATCAGGTGTGTGTGCCCATTAAGGAAGCAAGCAGGTGTCTTGGTTGAAAATCCAAGCATGATTGCTCTGACCTGAGTTACTAGGAATGTCCATGGACCGCTAGAGACAGTCAGCCAGTATGGTGGTTCACTTCTTGAGTGAGGCCTCCCAGCATATCAGGTTGATGGTGCACCACCTGTGATAATGTTTTCAAAATTACATTGCTTCCCTTTAGTCTTTAGAGGGATGTTTCCTTGTGAATGTAGGAGTGAAAAGAGAAATTAGCTGCTTGATTTCCCTGTGCAACACTTTCACTGATCTCCTGGGTCTTTTCCTCAACCAAGTTTTGGGTAAAACAAGACAATTCTTTTCCAATGCCTTTTTAGTTTAAATTAGCTACTTATATCTTTATCTTCTCCCCCACACAATAACCAGGAAGAGAGTATCTAAATGGTTTGTTTGTTTTCAAGTCTGTCAAGTGATTCATTTGTCCTGAATCTTAGTCTGTTCTTGTTTCTAAGGTTTTTGCAAAATGTTCAGCAGGATAGTGAAGCCTTATTAAAAAGGCTATTTTTCATTCTCAATTTTGCTTTCATACCAAATCCTGTATTGTTAAGACTAGAAAGCTAGGTTGCTGGAGAGAAACAACCTCAGTTTTCAGATGGGGCTTCAACTTCAAAATGCTGATTAACAAAAGAAAAGCAAATTGAAGTTAATTGGCATCTGTAATATATATATATATATATATATATATATATATATATATATATATATATATATCATGCATAATGAAGAAATGGGTGAAAAATAGCTGTAAAAGGTGGTGAGAATTTGTACTTAAAATCATCATGGACTGAAATGTGTGTGTGTGTAGTATAAGATTTGCCAAGGTGACCAGGAGAAGTATAGTTTTTAAAAAAGCAAGGCTTGTTATGCAGAATGAAATCTGTACCTTTTAATCAATGAGAGTTGCTTATAATTTGGTCATATTGCTTTGCCTCCAAGATAGATGAACAGAGCCTAATCTGTTCTGGTGGGAGTCTACAGATAGCACCCCAGACATGGTGCTTAGCACTTCCCACTTTTCTAAAAGCTTCTAGATTCTCATGCAATTAGAGCTCTTTGGGGGTTCCCCTGGAAATTTTTCTATCCTGATTTTAGTTTCTGAGACATTTTTCAAATATATCCTAGCCTGGCCTTGAATCACTATGTAGCCCAAGTTAGCTTTGAACTCTCAATAGTCTTCCTGCCTTGACCCCCTGGGTATTGGACTTACAAGTGGACACCACCGTGCCTGGCTTTTGTTCTGCCTTATGCTCCTAACTTTATCTTAGTGAGTTAATTAATATCCGTAGAGCTAGAACCCCTGGGTTATTTGTCAAAAAAAAAACCCAAACAAACTAACAAAAAATTGTTCTACTTTTTCCTGTATAAATTTCTGTATTTTTTACACAGCTCAGAGAGAGAGAGAGAGAGAGAGAGAGAGAGAGAGAGAGAGAGAGAGAGAGAGAGAGAGAGAGGATTCTAAATCAAACACAATGAATTGTTCTTGTTTTTACAGAAGTTTAATTCTTTAAATATTTCATTTATTTATTTATTTATTTATTTATTTATTTATTTATTTATTTATTTATTTATTTATTTTTGCAAGCAGAGAGAGGGAGAGACAGAGAGAAAGAATGACCATGTCAGGGCCATCAGCCACTGCAAACAAACTTCAGATGCATGTGCCACTCTGTGCATCCGGCATTATATGGGTACTAGGAAATCAAACCCAGGTCTTTAGACTTTGCAGGCAAGCACCTTAACAGCGGAGCCATCTCTCCAGCCCCAGAAGTTTAATTTTTAAGAATGAATTGACTTGGAGATTTCTGGGAAACCAGGGAGAAGCAGAGAGAAGTAGGAATAGAAGGAAATGGAGGTGTGTGCTGTGATGGAAACCGGATCTCAGGAAAAAGGTTAGAAGGTCAGCTTGTGCTTCTCAAAACCAGACTTCTGCATTGTTAGCACTGTCTGTTGTTTTGATCCAGAATTCTTTTCAGGAAAATTATGGAATCTGAATATCTTTTAGATGCTTCTTTATACCATTCAAAACTTGCAGTTGAATGATTGACACTGTGTTCCCTTTAATTTCAAGGAGCCTCTCAAATGAACCATTTTCATTGTATTGAAAGTTCTACCAATGTGACCCCTGTAATTCTAGATTAATTTTGCTGAATTATGCCATTTAGAAAGCTGAACTTAAGATCTGAAGTTGTAAGGAAAACAATTTCAGAAGTAGACAAAGCGCCAAGGGAGAATACAGCCAGACATACATGTGACTGAGCCAAAGCCATGCAAGTCTGGGAACAGGTCGTCAGCAGTGAGGCTGTGTGACTGATGCTTCAAGCCCCCTCTGACCACAAACTTGCCTGGACAACCTTCAATGTAAGGCCATTCCTACAACTGAACTTCCATGAACAAAAGAAGTCTTGAAGAAGAGATGTTCTCATGTAATTTAGGAAGTCATCTAATCTGTTCAAACAGACCCATGAAGAAAGCTGATTTCTCAAATCCCTTTTGATGAAGGGAACTGGATCCTCTGCTGGACCATTTTTGATGAACTTTTTTTCTGCTTATGTACTCAGTTTTCACCAAGAATAAAAGCTTTCCAAATCTGATCAGAAAAAAAAGGTGTTGCAGTTACCTCCACGTGGCGGGCACAAAGCACCTGAGCAAAAGCAACTTGTGAAAGGAAAGGGTTTATTTGGGCTTACAGACTTGAGGAGAAGGCTCCATTGATGACAGGTGGAAACATGGCATGAGCAGAGACTAAACATCACCCTTGGGCCAACATCAGGTGGACAAGGGTAGCAGGAGAGTGTGCATACACTGGCAAGGGGGAGCTGGCTCTCAACCATAAGCCCACCACCAGCAACACACCTCCAAGAGGCTCCAATCAATTGCCACCAGTTGGGACCCAGCATTCATAGCACACGAGCTTATGGGGACACCTGATTCAAACCACCACACAAGGGGTTTCTAAGCTGGATTTCTTCTTCCAAAGAGTTAAACTTGGGCTTAGAGGAAGTCCCCCTACCTCATAATTTCTGACACCGAAGCAGAGAGGGCTTAATGTACATTTGTAGGAAGTTTCCCCAATGCTTAAAGGGCTTTCAGATACCTATCTTCCAAGACAAAGGAGGCTTGGGTTTCTGGAACAATCTGAATGCTAAGAACTGGTTTATGAAAAGAAAAGCCAAACAAGGTGGCAAGTAGTCTCTTGACAAAGCAAGCTGATAAGAGAACACGTTTAAAAGCTGTGACAAAGAGGGCAAGAGGGGCTCCATGCAAGGTGTCTCAAGTCTCATGGGATGTGCTTTATTAGGATTGGTTAAGGATCATGATATGATAGATCAGGATTTATGCACGCAGCAAGAAAAACATTGTGTGGCGAGCACTCAAGTCTCTGAGAGGTGAACAGATGTTTGATGCTATCTCTGATCTGCATGGTGTTTTGGAATGCTCTTGGAATAAGCAATGAAGTTACTTGCATTTTTGTCTTTCTGGGCAAGAGGTCCCTGGATAGTAACATGATAATGATGAGGAAAGTAATATTAGTAAATTCATGTTAACTCAGACAGTAAGCTTTGTGAATGTAGATTCTGAATACAGAAGTATACACTTCATCTCCACTGGAGTACTGCATATAACACAGAATGTAACTACCTGGGTTACCTGCATCTGCAATGGTTGTGCATTTATAAAAATAGGCTGTGAGCTTAGAAATGTCAATATTAAAATGGACAAGTGAGCACACAATTAGAAGTCTCAGAAATCTTGCTTTAAGCAGCTGTTCAGGCTACAGAGGTGATTCTGATTCAAGCTGGAGTTTGAGAACATTCTACCACTAGAGAGAGTCACATTGCACCAAAACACATCACCAAGATCTTTCTGAATATTTTGGGCACTAAAAGTTGTGAAACTAAAGAAGCTAATCAAAGAAAAAAATATGTTTTTTTAAACAAATTATAGTTACAATTTTTCCAGATTTCTGAGAATGTGCATAAAAACTATATTTTTGTTAATTGATTTAATTGTGGTCAGGGAAAGAGGGGTATGGGCACACCAGGACCTCTTATAGCTGCAAGCAAACTCCAGACACTTACACCACTTTATGCATCTGGCTTTATGTGGGTACTAGGGAGTCAAACCCAGGCCATCAGGTTTGGCAAGCAAGCACCTTTAACTGCTGAGCCATCTTGCCAACCCAATTTAAGGTTTTAAAAAAGAACTTGTTTGAGAAGCCTAACTTTGAAAGGAAGTGTAAAATGATTCGGGCAATGTTCCTATGGAGCAGACCGTATCACAACGGGCCTAACTTGACCTACATGTGGAATACAACAGGACCAAGAAGAACAAGAAATAAGAGATGGTTAAAGGCACTTGCTTGCAAAGCCTGCAGGCCTGGCTTCTTAGTACCTATTTAAAGCCAGATGTACAGGAGCATACATCATTTGCAGTGGCATGAGGCCCTGATGTGCCCATTCTTTCTCTCTCTCTCTCTCTCTCTCTCTCTCTCTCTCTCTCTCTCTCTCTCTCTCATTCTCTTCCCCTCTTCCTTTCTCTCTTCATCTCTCTCCTTGTAAATAAATAAAAATGTTCTTTTAAAGAAGTACTGTATCTGGAACCTTTGTTCTTTCCACCAATTTGCCTAATCCCCGTATTTAATCTATATAATTCTTGCATTTCATATTTAACTTGCCCAAGATAAAAACCCATCACTGAATCTAGTTTTTTTTTTTTTGTTGTTGTTTTTCGAGGTAGGGTCTTGCTCTAGTCCAGGCTGACCTGGAATCCACTATGTAGTCTCAGGGTGGCCTTGAACTCACGACAATCCTTCTACCTCTGCCTCCTACGTGCTGGGATTAAAGGTGTGAGCCACCACGCCTGGCCTAGTTATGTTATTTTCTTACAGCGCTGGGAGTTGAACCTATTACTTTGCACATATTAATCAAACGCTCTGCCACTGAGTCACACCCGAGCCCTCTCCCTTTAGTAACAGAGAGCATTCATTCTCCTGTCAAAGCCTGTTCCTACTACACTAGAAATTACGAGAATGCCCCCAGCCTTTATGTCACACGTCCTGTGTTGTGCCACACACGTCTGTGTTGTTCCCACTGCACTCACAGCTCAGTCCTCACAGAGCTCTGCTGGGCAGCCAGGATGGTCCCAATTCAGAGGGGACAGGAGCTGCTGGATAAATACACCTCCCCAGTAGGCAGCAACGGGCCTGTGCTCTTAACCCACCACAGAAGCCTGGCTCCAGAGGCCTGCTCTCCCCTCCAATAATAGCCACTCAAAAGGGCAGGAATTGTTTGGATGATTTGACATCCAGCAGGGTAAAAATTCAATGAGGCAAGGACACGGTGGAGCAAAAACAGACCTGCAAATCTTCTCCCTCCTGATCCCTTCAAGATAGTGACTTGGGAAAGCCTAGTTGGGTGTCTCATGCTGCCCCAGCTCTCCTGTCACAGGTAATCTGGGCATCAGGCCATTTTCTCTGTTGGGCAGGTGCAGAGGAGGAGCTAATCATAGCCTCTGGTTCATGTCACACTATCACCCAGCTTGGGGTCAGGCCCTCCTTTCATGTCTAGCCAGATTATTCTTTTTTATTGTCATTTTTCACTGTCCCACCCACCGCCAAGGTAAGCATTTCATTGTGGCTTGTGCTGTCCTGTGTGCTGTGTTCTTCAAAACATTGAGTGCACTTTCTAAGCAAGGGCTTGGATGTCCATCAAAATGGCCATGACATGTCACCTTGAGCTTGGGAGGGGATGTTCAAACCACAGCAGTGGCTTATTCATAGGACTAGAAGCTTTCACCAGAAATCAGCCTTGATCTTGGACTTCAGCACTGTGAGGCTGTTTTGTGTGACCCTTCACCAGCCAATGGTATTTCCAAAGTCAACTGCATTATGCCAGCCTGCCCCTTTAGTTCAAAGGGAGGGTAATGCTACAAGGATAGTAAGACCCAAATGAAAAGATGATCTTAGCCCTTGGCTGACCTAGCAGACAGTTTTGGCCATCAAGCATTTAATGCTAGAGCATTCATGTGTCTGGTATCTCAGAACTCATCTGTACCATGGAGAGTGAAGGCTGTCTTGATGTGACCACCTCTTGAAGTTGTCCAATGTAGGAAAAGTCAGATTTAAGATGGATACGGTTTTGTTTGTGGTCCTTTCAAATTTATGTTGAATCTTTAACCCCAGATGTGTTTGAAGACACAGCTAATAGGAAGTGATAAGGGTCCCATGGGATCATGGGGGGCAGTTTAATTGGACTAGTGTCTTGGCAGCCTGAGATGAAGAGACAGCCGAGCTCTCTCTCTCCCTCCCTCCCTCCCTCTCGCTCTTTTCCTCTCTCTCTCTCTCTCTCTCTCTCTCTCTCTCTCTCTCTCTCTCTCTCTCTCTCCACAGAGAAGAACCATGCTATAATATAGTGAGAAGGTGGCTAACTGTCTCCTTTTAGGGCTCACAGAATAACAAAGAAAAGAAATTTATTACTTACAGTCCTAGAGACTAGGAAGTCCAATAACAAGGCACCTTTTTTCTGGAAACAACCTTCACACTGCATCACCCCAGTGCAGAAAGAGAAGCGAAAACACAGGAGGATGTGTGCCTGGAGTGAACTTATCCTGTAACCAGGAACCCACACCAGTGAAAACCAATGAGATGTCGATCACTTCATTGGAGCGAATGATGCATTCATAACCAAGTCACTTCTTAAAGGTTCCACTGATTAATAGTAGCAAATGACAACTAAATGGCAGCATGAGTTTTGGAGGGGACATTCTAAGCACAGCAAAGGCCACCACAAGTCAGAAGAAATGGAAACTAACCTTGATGGCATCTTGACCTTGGACGTCCAGCTTCGATGACTATGAGAAAATACATGTCCATTGCTTAAGCCACCTGCTGTAAGCAGACTTACAAACATATATGAACACATACACACACATGAAGGCCAAATATACAATATGAAAAAAAAGTCAAGTCAAATTGACTTATAAGGACCTTGGAATCCATTCCACGTGAGCCAAGGGGCCCCAAATTCCTTCTATATATGAAAAGAGTTTGGAGGAGGGTTCTGGTTAAGTTGTCTTTTTTACAATCTGGCTGCCTTTCCCACCCTCTCCTTCACTCATTTACTCTGCTAACTGCTCAGGAATCCCGAGTCCAGGTGAGGCAAGGTGAAGAAGAAACTTGGATCCAACTGCAAGAAAGGAAAATTAAGATGTGGGCAGCCACCATGCTGGGCAGATGTGACCATCTGTCGTCAGGTAAAATACATTCTTGAAGCTCCACGTGGCTTCTAAATGCCCAGTAACCACCCCTCATTCTTTCTCAGGGTCTCTGCTCACTGCACAGAACTCTTCATCCTGTTCAGCTGCTCATGGGGAATCTTGCTATATTTTCAGGAGAATTGAGAACCATTTGATCCCTGTTGCGGGTCTGAGATGATGTGAAGTACCATTGTCCTCTCCTGTTGCTGGAAGTCACTTTCTGAAGTGCACACTTTACCCCTTCCTCTGTACGTATGACCCACTTTTTAAATGGCTGTTTCACTCCACCTGGGAAAAACAGAGTCAGAAAGGACAGAGAAGGTATGTGTGGGATTAACTGTTTCCCACTGAGCTGCCCATTGACAAAATCAATCTCTGACTCATGGCACGAGCTTCCTG
>PVHP010042142.1:0-15315 GCA_004024765.1 Zapus hudsonius
TTCTCTCTCTCTCTCTCTCTCTCTCTCTCTCTCTCTCTCTCTCTCTCTCTCTCTCTCTCTCTCTCTCTGCTTGAAAAAATAAAATAAAATATTTAAAAAAATAAATGCAAAATTAATTGATTTTTGACAAAGGTACCAAGATAATTCAGTGTGGGTGTGGTAGTCTGAATCAAATGTCCGCCATAAACTCATGTTATTTAAATACATGGTTCCAAGCTGGTATCAGTTTGGAAGGTGGAGTCTGGCTAGAGGAAGTGCATGGCTAGGGATGGGCTTTCAGGTGTTATAGCTCAGCTTTCCCTTTGCCAGAGTCCAGTAAGTGAGCCCCTAGTTTACTCTCTTAGTGCCGTTTTCCACCTACTATTGTAAAAGTGATGTCCAACCTCTGCTCTAACATCTTTTCCCTGCCACGATAAAGCTTCTCCTCAACCCTAAGCCAAAATTAACCCTTTTCTCCCATCAGCTGCAGTGAGAAAGGAAGATCCTTTCAACAATGGGTATTGTACTGGGTGTGGTGGCGCATGCCTTTAATCCCAGCACTCTGGAGGTAGAAGTAGGAGACTCACTGTGAGTTCAAGGACAGCCTGACACTACATAGTGAATTCCAGGTCAGCCTGGTGAACCTACTTCGAGCAAAACAAAACAAGGGTATTGAGACAACTAGCTACTTATATACAAAAAGACATAAAGATGTACCCTTCATATGCAAAATTCACAAAGAATGCATCATCTATATAAGCATAAAAGCAAAATTATAAAACATCTAGAAAGAAATACAAAATACCTTTGTGAGTGGGGACAAGGCAAAATTAAAAACTTTTGTTCTTACAAAGTCATGAATAAAATGAACAATCAAGCTGGGCACAATGGTATATGCCTGTAATCCCAGCACTCAGAAGATTAAGGATCTTCAGTTTGAGAGCAACCTAGCCTATACATCAACACCTTGTCTCAATTTAAAAGGGAGTAATGGCCAGGGGTGGTACACACCTTTAATCCCAGCATTCTGGAGGCAGAGGTAGGAAGATTGCTGTGAGTTCAAGGCCAGCCTGAGACTACATAGTGAATTCCAGATCAGCCTGGGTCATAGTGAGGCCCTATCTTGCAAAACCAAAAAGGGGGTTCGGGGAATAGAAGGTGGGAAGGAGTCAGCAGCAGACTAGAAAAATATTTGCAAATCATTTATCTGGTGAAGTATTCATATCCAGAATATTTAAAGAACTCTTAGAAGTTCAGTAATAAGTCATTTTGAAAGCAAATAAAATATCAAAATGGACATTTCTCCAAAGGTAATATACACAATCACAATCACACAAAAAATATCATTAGGAAAATGCAACTTAAAATACTTTGAGATTCCATCTCACTCCTGTCAGAATGGCTACCATCAAGAAAACAAATGACAATAAATGCTAGGAAGGATGTGGAAAAAGAGGAACACTTCTACACTGCTGGTGGGAGTGTAAACTGGTACAGCCATTGTGGGAAGAAGTGTGGAGGTTCCTGAGACAGCTGAAAATAGATTTACCATATTACCCAGCTATACCACTCCTTGGCATATATCCTAGTGACTCTAAAGAATACCTTAGAGATACTTGTTCATCCATGTTTATTGCAGACCTATTTATAACAGCTAGGAAATAGAACCAGCCTAGATGTCCCTCAACTTATGAATGGATAATGAAGATGTGGTTCATTTATATGATGAGTTCTATTCAGCGGTAAAGAAAAATGAAATTATGAAATTTGTAGGGAAATGGACAGATTTGGAAAGGATAATACTAAGTGAGGTAATCCAGGCCCAGAAAGCCAAATGCCCTATGTTCTCTCTCATATGTGGAGCCTAGCTAAAATGTTCAGATTTGTATGTAAAGTGGACTAAAAGCCAGTAGTAGAGACCAGTAAGCTAGAAATGGGCCATAAGGGAGGGAGGAAGGAAGAGGATACTTAAAGGGAAGATATATATTTAAGTAAATGAACAGATTGCTGGGGGTGTAATGGCTTAAGTTGGGTCAGGAGAAGGGATTGAGTAAAGGAAGGGTGGGAGAAGGGTTAATAAAAATTTAAGACGTTAAGAATAAGCCATATGGAAACCTACTTCTTCAGAAAATGACACACCCAGAAGCCACAGATTGTTACTAGAAAAATTTCAGTGTTAGGGATGGGGGTACCTTCCAGTGAGTTGTTGGCCAGGGAGGTTCCTGAGGCATCCAAAACATTAAGCCACTGGCAAGGGTCTAGGTTGCCCATCAGAACAAGATGGTAAGAATCTACTGCTGAAGACCTGACGTGCTTGGGCTGTAGGTCACTGGGAAATCAAACTGGAGCTGAGCTGGAAACCTCTTCCCTGTTAATCTGCTGACTGAAAGCTGAAAAAAGCTATGGCTGATTATAGCCCTATGGGAGAGAGAAGTAATCAACAGTAATAAACATCAGTGGACCCTGCATGCATTAATATTGGCCAGCCAGGCCAAATGTGCCAACTGGGGCAATAGTGGCAAGTCTATTATGGGGGAAATTATTCTCTCTAATTGGACTGGAGGCATTCTCTCTAATTGGACTAGAGGCCCACAGTATGGGAGGGAATACAAGCCTGGCACTGAAGACCTAGACAAAAACCTATGGTAGGAGAGGTCATGAGCCCAAGGGGAATAACACCTGCTGTTGTCTAGCTAATTGCATATATTATGCCCATTAAGCTGCCTTACAAGCACTTTTTAAAAATGTGTATAACCATATATTACTGCTACTTTCACTTTTGGCTAGAGAAGCTTCTCTTTTCAGATGGTGGTGACCACCAGGATGACTCAAAAGGCACCATGGTGCTGAGATGAAGTGACAGTGGAGCATTCAACACTGAGACATTTCTATCACACCTTCTGAGGCTCAGGGTCCATAGCAGAAGAGGTGGTAGAAAGATTTTTAAGAGCCAAAGGAAAAGTAGGTCTGCTTACAATGCATTCTTCCAGACACAAAATGTCCATGATATTCATGACTTTGCAGTGCCTACACAAGTACTAAATAATAGAAGGAAAAGATGATGACATCGAAACAAAATAAGAGACTAATTGACTGGGGAAGAGATATGAAGGAGGGTGTATTTGAGAGGGGGAAGGTGAGGGTGTGGAGGGAATAATCATGGTTTGTCTGTAGTTATGAAAGCTGTCAATAAGAAGTTGAAAAAATGTTCCCTATCATTAGTTATTAGAAAAATGCAAATCAAAGCCAACCTGAGCCAGGTATGATGGTGCATAATTATAATCCCAGCACTGAGGAAGGGTGGGTTCTCCAATTTGAGGTTAGCCTGAGCTACAGAGTAAGACACTATCTCAATAAAACAAGACAAAAATATTCTCTTTTTGTGACATGAATAATTCTGGAGGACATTAGGCTAAGAGAAAGAAGACAAACACAGAAAAAAATTACATGAGTTCATTTTTATGTGGTATCTACAATACAGAAACTCATCGAAGCAAAGGGTACTACAATGGTACAGTGGTAAGGAAAGGTGGAAGGGATGTTTGTTAAAGGGTAAAAAGTTAGTTATGATTCTTTTTGGTGCTGGGGACTGGGCTTTGCTCTTGCTAAGCAAGTGCTCTACCACTGAGCTAAGTCCCCAAAAGTCAAAATTGAAGTTATGTAAAATGAATATATTCTAGAGTTTCCAGACAGCTAACTATATACCATACTGCATACTTAAAACTTCCTAACTATAGGAAATGAATGTTAATAACTTTGTAGTAATAATTTCTCAATGTTTATGTTATATAGCAAAACATTACATTGTATACTTTAAGTGTAGACAATTTGAGGAGCTTGAATGTAGTTTGGTGGCAGAGCACTTGCCTACATGCATGAAGCCATAGGTTCTATCCAAAGCAGCCAAAAAAAAAAAGAGCTGCAATGAGGGCAGGGTATGGTGATACACACACCTGTACTCCCTGCAATAAGGAAAACGGGAGGCCAAAGGATCAGGAGTTTAAGGCCAGCTTCAGCTGCACAGTAAGGTCGAAGCCAGCCTGGACTATATATAAGAAAGAGAGGTGAGCAAAGGAGGGAGGGAGAAGGGAAAGAAGAGGAAGAGGAGGAGGAAGAAGAGGTGGATGAGAAGGAGGGACAGAGACAGAGCAAAAGCAAAATTTACCTGCTATGACATGATTAGTAAATAAGAGAGCTAGGTTCAGACTAGTGTTCATGATGCTTTGAACAAACCAGATCTCTTAGATCCAAAATTAAGTTTTAACTCATACAAGAAACACACAACCAATTTTGGTAAGCATATGGAAAACCTCATGATTGCTGATTAAAATGGACAAAGACACAGCCACTTTGGAAAAATGTTTAGCCATTCTTAAAAGACTACATAAACATAGATCTAACAATTTTATTCTAAATAACAAATGAGAACAAATGTCCACACAAAAATTTGAACATGAATGTTCAGAACAACCCCCAAATAGAAGCAATCTTGTGATTATGAAACAGTACATGAATAAAATGTGGTATATCCATAAAATAGAACACTATTCAAATAGTAAAAAAGTACTAATAATGGTTGTTTGCTACATTATGAATGACTCTCAAAAAATTATGCTGAAAGTGAAAGAAGCTAGACACCAAAGAAAACATATGCCATTCTATTTACAGAAAATATCCAGAAAAATCAAATCTATAAAGACAAAAAGTAGATTAGTGATAGTGATCCTGGCATGAGAGTGAGTGTGAATGGATACAAGGGGCTTTTGTGAGAAAATAAGTTTTTGAAAATTAGATTGTGAGATTTGCACAATTTGGTAAATTTACTAAAATTCATTTAACTATACATATGAACAGGTTAATTTATAGTGATATTATACAAAAGATCTCACTCATAATTAAGATCTGAAAAAGTTGATTTCATAGAAGCTAAGAACATGTACCAGAGATTAGGTAGAATAGAGAGGAAAGGATGGAGAAAACAATCAACAAGTAGAAGAAATGTTATTGTTTCATAAAAGGAGTAAATTCTGGTGTCCCATGGTATATCAGGATGAATATAATTAAAAATAATGTTTTATATATCTCAAAGTAGTATAGAGGAGTTTGATATATTCATCATAAAAACAACTATGGAGTTAATCACTACCCAATATTTTATAAATCAAACATCATGTTGTACCTTATAAATATATACAAATCATGTGTCTGTCAAAAAGATATATACATAAAAAAAGGAAAACCTGAAAAGTGGTTTAGACAGCCCTGTTACACTTGGCAAACAATTAGAAAAGAATATATTTCTGTATTGTCTTTCAGTGAGTTCGTTCTTTCAGTGAGTTTGATATATTTTCTAGATCCTGAGATTGTTGGGAGGATTAAATGAACTAATAGAGAACCTGACACATGGCAAAGGTTTAATGGTGGTGAACAGAATACCTAAGCTGCCTGGGTCCCACTTTTTACATGTATAACATGAGGATAACAATACTTACCTTGAGAGTAGTAAGGTTAAAATAAAATAACATATGGATGTAGCTAAGAGAATTTGGAACAGACAGATATTTGATCATATGTAAAAGTATAAGTGTATAATGATCTCCCATGTATATAGCACCAAACTAAGTTTCAGCAATTATGAACATATACAATCAATTGTGCTTCATTGACATCTCACTCCTGCAAAATACTGCATTTGGAGAAAAACTCAGAGTAACATATCTCTGAATATTTCTATATGCTGCCTCTCTCAATTCAGTTAGGTACAGCTTCTAGCAGGTAATAGAAATAGTACAAGACAAAGACTAACATTCCGGGTGGGAAGAATTCATTGTATTGGATCCTCAAGTCACCATTGTAAATGGATCTCTTATAACTCTCAATTTTCTTTTCTCCAGGAGACCTACCAGAATTTCTGGGAAAAGGCAATGATAAACATTCTCTATAATTTTCTTCTTAGAAACTGGGTTCTCAAACCCCAGTAACAGATCTGCTGCTTTCACAATCTTTCCTACTCTCACTCTATTTTCCCTAATTGCCCAGCCAACTGAGACTACTACTTTCCTGTAATCTCTTAAAAGAACATATAAGGGTTCTTAAGATATTCTTGTTAGTTTCCTACATTGCTTCTACTCTACTTCATTCTTCATTTCTGCTGTCTATAGTGTTGAAAGTCCAGATGACAATCCTTACTGTCTTTCCTGGTCTCTAATTTCCTACAGACTTCAGAATTTACTGGTGACCTACTTAGCTTCTAGCCATAACACATAATAATCTTCACATTTCATTTCCATCATCATACTTATAAAGGCTAATATTTAAATATGTACTATGTGAGCTACAACCTGTTATAAATTTACATATATTATCTCATTTAATTCCCTAACAATCCCAAGGTAAGTTTCATCAACAGAACAGATATAATGATAACACTAAAAGTAAAAGATTAATTTGTCATGGTCACACTGGAAAATATATAGTGTTGGGGATAAAACCCAGTAATAACTGATTATCAAGTCCATGATTTTGTTGTGAACAACTTTTATCTTTTGAGAAAATTGTTCTTTACAAAGTATTTTAAGGTAGATGTGCTAGCACTCATCTGTAATATCAGCATTTGGGAGGCTAAAGTTGGAGGACTACCTTACATTCAAGGCCAACCTGGACTATAGAATGTGACCCTATTTCAACATTATTACTATTTTTAAAAAAATTGTATTTATTTGCAAGCAGAGATAGATAGAAGAGAGATAGACAGAAGAGACAATGGGTGGACCAGGGCCTCCAATCACTGCTAACAGACTCTAAATACATGTACCATTTTGTGTATCTGGCTTTATGTGGGTACTATGGAATTGAACTCAGGTCACTCGCTTTGCAGGCAGGCACCTTAACCACTGAGCAATCTCTCCAGCCCTCAAAATTATTTTAATGAAAGAAGTAATATTCACACTCATTATACAAAGTCCAATTGATATTTAAGTGAGAAATTTGAATCCTATCTTCCCTATTTCTGCTTTCCAGATAACCAACTGTTAAAATTTTGGTATTGCAAGTATAAAATACATAACAAATATATTTATTTTCTTGAATACATATAAATATCAATGGAAAGAAAAGGTCTAAAGGAAGGGGGTAAGGTAGAACAAAATATGTTGAATCTAGATTGAGTAATATATACACATTCATATATGTGGTGGTTTGAATCAGTTGTCCTCATAAATTCATGTGTTCTGAATGCTTGATCCCAGTTGATGGCAATTTGGGAGGTGGAGCCTTTCTGGAAAAGGTGTGTCACTAGGGGTGGACTCTCCTGCTGCTATTTTCCACCAGCTGTGTCAGAGGCGATGTTCTCTCTGCTCATACCATACTTTACCCTGCCACCATGAAACTTTCCCTAGAGACTGGAAGCCAAAATAAACCCTTTCCTCCAAGCTACTCCTGGTCTGGTGTTTGTCCCAGCAGTGAGAAGATAAATGCAACAATATGCATGTACATATATACAAATATATGACATGAAAGGAGAAGGGGGACTACTGTGCATTACAGAAAAAGGATCAGTGGGAGTGGTAGGGAAGACAAAAGAAGGTAGTAAGGAGGGCAAGTATGAGCAAAGTACAAAGATGCACATGTATTAAAATTTAGTTAAGCCGGGTGTGGTGGCGCACGCCTTTAATTCCAGCACTCGGGAGGCAGAGGTAGGAGGATCGCCATGAGTTCGAGGCCACCCTGAGACTACATAGTGAATTCCAGATTAGCCTGGACTAGAGTGAGACACTAGCACTCAGGAGGCAGAGGTAGGAGGATCAGCGTGAGTTCAATGCCAGCCTGAGACTACAGAGTGAATTCTAGGTCAGCCTGGGCTAGAGCGAGACCCTACCTCGAAAAACCAAAAAAAAAAAAAAAAATTAGTTAACATGTATGCTAAATAAAAATCAATATGTTTTTAAATTAATATTTTAAAAAATCTCTGAAAGGAAAACATTGGCTGTCTACAGAGAGAATAAGAGAAAAGAGATGGGAACAGAATTTTTCACTGTGTGTTCTTTAAGAATTTTGAATTTTACAGGAGTGATCGTGCACATCTTTAATCCCAGCCCTTGGAAAGCAGAGGTAGAAAGATGACCATGAGTCTAAGGCCACCCTGAGACTACATAGTGAATTCCAGATTAGCCTGGACTAGAGTGAGACACTACCTCAAAAAAAAAAAAAAAGAAATTATGTTTTTGCATTTTAAATCTTAAATATTGAATGTAAAGCATCTTCCAAAAATTGAAATAAAAAGTGTATGTAGGGCTGGAGAGATGGCTCAGTGGTTAAGGCACTTGCCTCTAGTGCCTAAGGCCCCTGGTTCAATTCCCCAGTACCCACATATGCCAGACCTACAAGGTGCCTGGTGCCTCTCTCTCTCTTTCTCTCTCTCTGCTTGAAAATTAATATTTTTTAAAAAGTGTATGTATTGCTTGCTACACAGATGTACATATACATAATTCCACATATGCCTCTTTTAAAATAAAATTGGAACTATCCCTACATACTATTTTGTAACCTGATTTGTTTCAGTAAAAAATATATAGTAAAGCCAGGAATGGTAGCGCATGCCTATAATTCTACCCATCAGAATATAGAGGCAGGAAGATCATGATTTCAAAGTCAACTCAGACTACATATTGAGTTCTATATCAACCTAAGGTATATAACAAGACTGTCTCTCAAAAAATAAAAATAAAAAGCAAGTGCTAGGAATGTAGCTCAGTAGAGGAATGCCTTACTAGCAAGTGCAAAGCTTTAAATTCAATCCCCAGTGCCACAAAATGAAAAAAAAAAATCTAAAAAGAATTTATTTTGAAGCCGGGAATACCTATAGTGCCAACTACTTGGGAAACTGGAGCATTACTTGAGACCAGGAGATCAAGGCCAATATCTCAAAGGGGGAAAAAAGGCATATATCTTGAATCTTTCTGTATCAACAGATATATTAAACTGTTCTATTTTTTGTTGTTATTGTTTGTTTTGGGTTTTTGAGGTCTCACTCTAGCCCAAGCTGACCTGGAATTCACTATGTAGTCTCAGGGTAGCCTGGAACTCACGGTGATCCTCCTACTTCAGCCTCCTGAGTAATCATAACTTTCCTAATCTTTTTAATAGCTACATGGCATTCCATGTACTAAAATTTAACTAACTTTTTAAAAAATATATTTTTTATTTATTTAAGAGAGAGAGGGAACTGCTGGGCGTGGTGGCACATGCCTTTACTCCCAGCACAGAGGCAGAGGTAGGAGGATCGCCATGAGTTCAAGGCCACCCTGAGACTACAGAGTGAATTCCAGGTCAGCCAGGACTAGAGTGAGACCCTACCTCGAAAAACCAAAAGAGAGAGAGAGAGAGAGAGAGAGAGAGAGAGAGAGAGAGAGAGAGAGAGAGAGAGAGAGAGACAGACAGACAGACAGACAAGACAGAGAGAATGGGCACATCAAAGCCTTCATTCACTGCAAATGAACTCCAGATGCATGTGCCCTCTTGTGCATCTGGCTTTATATGGGCACTGGGGAATTGAACTCAGTTCCTTATGCATTGCAGGCCAATGCCTTAACTGCTAAGCCATCTCTTCAGCCTTTTTTTAAAAATATTTTTTATTAAATTTAACTAACTTTTGCTAAGAAACATTTGGATGCTTTCAATAACTTCCCATTACAATGATGCACTGACCATTTCTTCTCATATACTTGTACAATGATTTTTTTTTTTTGTATTTTTGAGGTAGGGTCTCACTCTAGCCCAGGCTGACCTGGAATTCACTCTGTAGTCTCAGGGTGGCCTCGAACTCATGGCGATCCTCCTACCTCTGCCTCCCGAGTGCTGGGATTAAAGGCGTGCACCACCACGCCCGGCTTGTACAATGATTTTTTAAACTAAATTCCTAAGCACTGAATTATGAAAGGTATACCAAAAATAACACTCTTAATCAGTATAGTATACTACTACTTATTTCTGCTGTTTCTGCCACACTGACATGCTGATATTTTAGAACTTATACAATATCTTTCTCAGGATTGCAAACTTGATTCCAGATTTCTGTCCCTGCCCACCATGACTCTGATCCAAGCAATATTATCTTTTAATATCTTGGTATTACCCCAAATACAGCTACTCCCCTACTTATGTTCCAACTCCTAGGCCCCAATTCTGTGTTCCTATTTTGATGACACACTGCCACTGACAGTGTCAGTGATCTCTTTGCTTCTTTCAATCTTACCTGCCATTAGTCATCAACAAGGTCAGCGGGCTCTCGTTCCCATCTTGGTCCATGTCTGGTGAGTCATCATCTGAGTCATTCAAGCAGGTACCAGTGATGCTGAACTGTAGAAGGGGAAGGCTCAGCTGTCACCAGTCTGAGAATTCCCAGGTAAATCAAGATGGCCAGTATCCTCTGGTTTTACTGGAAAATTGCCAAATGTCCTGAACCTTTTGCAATACCTCACCAAGCCCTCACCTTCAGTGTATTTCAGTAGCAGGAGGTTGAGAACATACAGCTAACTTGGGGAAAACATATCCTATCTTGTGAAACATTCCCTAAAATAAGAGAGGGACACCATTTTTAGATGCCTATGGAAACAAATCTTAAGATGGAGCCCTGAGGGAGGACATTTTTCAAGAATCTACTTAAGACTCTAACCTAGCATACATTTCCAAATTTCATTCCCATCCCAGTATATCAAGATTTAGCTCAATTCATCTATCTGGAAAAAGGCTCCTTACGCCTAATGAGATAGAATCACTCCCCTTCTGTGCCTCAGAGTCCCATACATGCTCTTGACTATGGCATCCACAACACTTCATTTCACTCATTTGTTTTTATGCCTATTTTTCTTACTAGCCTATCAGCCTCTTGAGTTTTATCCATAGCACCTATCACAGTGCCCAGCATAGAAAAGGTCTCAATAAATGTGTGTTAAATGGGTGGGACTGGTAGTCAAACACCAGGGGCCCTAAGGGAAAAGGAAGCAGGGCAAGATAACCTGTCCTTTTGAAATGAAATTCTGCTCTTTCAAGGGTCCCAAAAGGGTTGGGCTGAACCCATGGGCCAGCACCCACCTTTGCTTTCTGGGAAGAGCCTGTCTTCAGTGCCTGATGACTGTATGGGTCCATGAGATTATAGCTCAACTGGCCAGCAGACCCCAAGGCTGAACTCTCCTTGCCCTTTCGCTCTGACTTCTTGATGATTTCCTTGGGCTTCAGGCCTTTCTTCTTTGAACCACTTTTGGAGGGCAGTGACAGCCTGGACATGGATACTGAAGTGGAATGGCCTGGCCTGGTTAAGGGGATGGAGCCAGCTGGGAAGATCCTCTGAAGCCCAAAGATATTGCTCGTCTTCCCAACGTTCTGTTGGAAGATATCCTACAAGAGTATTAGTACATGAGGGGGTTAGAGTTTACTGAAGGATTCCCTCTATGCTAAGAGCAGAGGTCTGTTCCCGGCACTGGTGGTACTGCCATACATTTGGCTTATACAGGTGCTCCACATATGCACACCCGTTTTTTGTGCAGTGAGTTGTCAGAATATTTTGGGTGGCATTTCTTTCCCCAACCATTGACAAGTAAGGAGAAGATGAGCAAAGAAACAGCTCAGCATTACTGTCAAAACTGGAGGGAAAATAGACTCCAAGAGTTGTTAAAATAAAACAGAAAATAATCAAGTACTGAATTGTGTGGTTCAAACTCCAAGGACTACAGGACTTCTGGAAAGAGGTTCTAGTCCTAATTTTCCTACTAGCTAGCTCTGTGACCTCAGCAAAGCTATCTGACCAAATAAGCTCTGTAGTTTGCACAGTCAGCTGTAAAATTAAGTCTAGACTGGTAAGGTAGTTTTCAAAGATGTTCTGTGGTTCCTTTGAGCTTCTTGGGAGAATTGCTGGAGACTGGTAATATTCAAAGCAGTTGTGTTTTGATTTGTTGTATATACTAGGCTTCTATATATGATTTTATGCAAAATAAAGGATTCCATTGCTTTAAAATATTTGAAAGCCAATGAACCAGATATGATCTCTCTCAATGTTCTCTTCTAAGCAACCCAAAGTTCTGTGTGTACAAGGCTGGCTTAAATAAGAAGAGATGGAAAGAAGCTAAGACTTTAATTCCTGAAGGATTTGAAGAGTTACAAAGGAGGAAAATGATGTAGAAAGTAAACACTGCCCAACTTCGAGCAGTTCACTTGACCACCCTGTAACACACACACACACACACACACACACACACACACACACACACACCACAACACACAATATATATTCATATTCATTTCCTAGGCACTAAATGGAATGAGCTAAAAATACAGTTTAAACAGCTTCAAGTCCAATTCTCCTCTGGTGCCTCTGTTACTTCACCAGCCCACACTGATTTTTCTCTTTGCTACAAAGACTATTAATAACCATGACTCACATTTATTGAGTTCTTACTCTGCCAGGCACTGTTGAAGGGGCTCTACATTAGCTCTTAAGCCTACCAAAGACTTGAAAGATTGGTAAAACTGTTCCTCATTTTATATGAGGAAACTGAGGCTTTGAAGGAGCAGGAACCAGAACCCAAGTATCTCTGAGTACCTTTACTCAGATACCTTAATGTCCCATGGCATATGTCACCTGTCACTTGGCTTTGTAATCATCTTCAACAACCTAAGAAAACTGTCATTTTGTAGAATGCAGAGACTGAGTCAAAGTATTAAAAACATAACTACTACAACTACTACCTCTCACCACCACTGTGACCCATCATTATAATTTATTAAGCATCTGTATGCCAAACACTATACCTAATGCTCAACTAACATTACCTTATTTCATCCTTATAATAACCTTGAGTATGTAACATTGTTCTCATTTTAGAGATGAGGAAACTAAGACTCATGGAGGTAATTTTTGTTCTATTACTCTATGACTTCTTGGTGAGTGGGCACTGTATCATTTATATATTCTAAGAATTTAACCCAGTGTATGTCACACACTCAAAGCACATAATTATTTGGATGAATGTCTAAGTGAATCAAATAGGGCCCTTAGTAGAGCTTCCCAATCCTCCCAGTCTCTATACCAACTACAAAATCCTGACCTTCCATTTGAGTGTCGAGCCCTTCCCAAATGCCTTCCCTTCTCCCATGTTTCTTACTTCAACAAGGCGTATCTCCCTAGCCAAATCTTTAATGAGCTGCACAGTCTGCACTGTCTCCGGGATCTCATCTTCATGGTCTGGCAGAGCCTGTTAAACAGAAAGCATAAGAAATAGACCCACAAAATTGATGTTTGACAAATGTGCCTAAGGCAATCAATGGAGAAAGGGTAGTCCTGGATCAACTAGATGTTTATAGTGAAACAAAACAAAACAAATGCCCTTAATACATTTCTTACAACACACACCTTTCCACAGCATCACAGACCTAAATGTAAAACCTAAACTAGAAACTCAATAGAAAAAAGAAAACCCCTGTGACCTTAAGAAAGGCAAATATTTAAGGCACAAATAGCATGAATTAGAAAAGAAAAAAATTGATAAACTGGACATATCAAAGATATAAATATGTCTTTGAAAAATTGCTGCCACTTTAAGACAAACCAAAGAAGGAGAAAAAAAATTTTGCAAAATATGTATTTGGTTGGATATAATGGCTCACATCTGTAATTTGACTACTCTAGAGGCTGAGGCAGGAGGGAGACCTCAAGTTTGAGAACAGTCGGTCTAAACAAACAATACCCCCAAATTATGCATCTGGTAAAGGATAGTGTCAAGAGGTTTGAAGAACTCAGTTGTGACCTTGGAATTCATGAAATCATGGCTCTTAAAGAGATCAACTGGAAGAAGCCAGCTTTTAAAGACAGAATTCAGTATTGACAGAGAAGCTAAAGTCCCACAGCCAGCTCAAAAGCAACCCAAAGTGATACCTACTAGTTACATATCTTTAGTCAATTTTTAGAGCACTGAGATTTACATTTTTATATAGATCTCACATTTTTCATTGTGATTTCTTATACCACCTTTCATTACGTTTCTGTATCCTGATGACAGAAAATAGATAAAAAGGTTCTCAGCATTTCCTTCTCACTTTAAATGGTTCAATTCTTTTATTCTCCTTTAATTCTTAATTTATCTAGAATTTATTTTGATGGCAGGATAGGATCCAAAAACCCATGTGACCCAATAGAATAACTTTAATGGCTCCCCCCTTCCAGATCAAGAGGGAAAGTGAAAAGGTGAGTGTTTCTCACCCAAGTCTTATGTACAGGCTAAGCACAGTCTGAGGAGTGTAGGTTCCTAAAAGATGTGTTGTTTCCCTCTAGCTCCTGTTGGTCACATTGCTTGAGGACATTCCCTGGTCCCTATCTCCAGTGTGACTCAGGACATGGGTGCTTAGGATGTAATCAGCTTTTATGGCATTCCTGAAGAGTCACTCTGGAGTTTACTTCATGGAAGAACTCAGAGGTAATACTAAAGATGTCCAGCTAGAGGTTTAGGTGAGCCCAGGGAAGAAGAGAAGGCTCAAAATATGAAGCTCAAATATATCTGAAGGCAGCCAAGTGTGGTGGTGCAAGCCTTTAATCCCAGCCCTCTGTAGGCAGAGATTGAAGGATCACAATGAGTTTGTGGCTACCCTGACACTCCATAGTGAATTTCAGGTCAGCCTGAACTAGAGCGAGACCCTACCTCAAAAAACCAAAATAGGGCTGGAGAGAAGTCTTAGCAGTTAAGGTGTATGCCTGCAAAGCAGAAGGACCCAAGTTTAATTCCTCAGTACCCACATAAAGCCAGCTGCACAAGGTAGCAGTGCATGTGTTCATTTGCAGTGGCTGGAGGCCCTGGCATGCCCATTCTCTCTCTCTCTCTCTCTCTCTCTCTCTCTCTCTCTCTCTCTCTCTCTCTCTCTTTCTCTCTCTCTCTCTCTGCCTCTTTCACACTCTCTTAAATAAATAAATAATAAATTTACTATATAAATTTATTATTGTAGAGCTCCAGGAAGAATTGTTAATGTGGCGGTTCAAGATGGCTGACTAGCAGACACGCCACGTCCCTCGGGTAACAAGGGTCAGGGTTTTCACCAGGGATCCAGGTCGTGGACATAAGCTGCAGTCATACTCTGAGCCGCAGATACCTCCCAGCACACGATTCTCACCAGTGGAAGCTTCCATCGAGGACCGTGCTCGCCAGAGGCAATTGTGTTTGTATTTTTCAGGATGCAGCGAGAGAGCTGGGGCCCATCTAACCCTACCAACCGACAGTAGGCCGATAGCTGAGATTCTGGCAAGAGAGGACCCACCACAGTCATATCGTGGAGGATCCAAATGGAACCCCGCAG
>PVHP010042143.1:0-15108 GCA_004024765.1 Zapus hudsonius
GACCGGTGGTGTGCTGAGGTAGAGAGAAGCAGAGTCCACTGGAATTTCTGGAAGGTGTCTGGAAGGTTGATAGAGTTGGTGATGGGGTGGGGAACAGAGGGAAATTGAAGTACAAAGGCCCATGATTCACCAGTAGGTGTCTGATAGGGCACAAGGTCTAGGTAGGGGGAAGAGAGAGAGAGAGAGAGAGAGAGAGAGAGAGAGAGAGAGAGAGAGAGAGAGAGAGAGAGAGAAGCACAGAGGCCACCTTTGGCTGGGTGGGGGTGGAGGAGGAAATGAGGGAAGTGCAGAGCTTCAGGATGCTGGAGTGTGGTTGGGTGGGTGGAGGAGGGAAATAGGAGGGTGCAGAGCTGCCAGGTCACCAGAAAGGCCTGGCTGTCTGCATGGAATTGTGGTTGGGTGGGGGTGGAAGATGGAAAGAAGAGGGTGAAGAGCCCCTGTCACCTAAGAGACCTGGCTGCCTGCACAGAAGTGTGATTGGGTGGGGTAGAGGAGGGAAAGAAGAGGGCACAAAACCAGCAGGGTCAACTGAGAAGTCTATCTGCCTGCATGAAAGTGTACTGGGTGGGAGTGGAGGAGGAAAAGAAGAGGGTGTGGAGCCTCCTAGCTGCCCTCAGGGAAGTGCAGGAGGGAAAGAGGAAGGCTCAGAGCCATTGGACCACCTAAGGGGCCTGGCTGCCCACACAGAATTGTACCTTTTTTTTTTTTTGAGGCATTTGTGAATGGGAGTCTTTCCTTGATATCATCCCTAGCATGAATAGCCAAAACAATTCGAGGCACCAAAAATAAGGCTGGTGGTATAATCGTACCTAATTTCAAGATAAATTACAGAGCCATAGTAACAAAAACAGAATGGTACTGGCACAAAAACAGAGATGTAGATCAATGGAACAGAATAGAGGACCCTGATGCAAACCCAGACAGTTACTGTCATCTGATTTTTGACAAAAAGAACAAAAATATTCACTGGTGAAAAGATAGCCTCTTTATCAAACGGTGTTGAAAAAATGGATATCTATATGTAGAAGGATGAAAATAGATTCTTATGTCTCTCCATGCATACGAATCAAGTCCAAGTGGATTAAACACCTCAATATCAGAACTGAAATTCTGAAACTACTAGAGGAAAAATTAGGGGAAACACACTGGTGTGATATTCAGATGTAAAGAAACAAATTATGAATTTTACAGGGAAATGGATGTTTCTGGAAAGGATCATACTAAGTGAGGTGACTCAGGCCCAGAAAGCCAAATGTCGCATGTTCTCCCTCATATAATAGCACAGTCAGTAGCCATAGATTGATACTAGAAAAACTTCAGTGCCAGGGATGAGATACCTTCCAATGAGTTGTTGGCTAGGGAGGTTCCTGAGGCCTCCAAAACATTACAAGCAATTACCAAGGCTCTTGGTTGCTCACCAGAATGAGATAGTAAGACCCTATTACTGAAGACCACATATGCTTGGGCTGCAGGTCACTGAGAAATCAAACTGGAACTGAGCTGGAAACCTCCTCCCTATTAACCAGCTGACAGAAAGCTGGAAAAGCTATGGCTGCATGCAGCCCTATAGGAAAGAGAAGTCATCAATGGTGGTGAACAGCACTGGACCTTGCAAGATTTAAGATTTGCCAGCGAGGACAAATGTTCCAACTGGGACAATAATGGCAGATTTGAAAATAATTGCAGAAAAACTAATGGTACTGCCCTAAAAGCAAAACAGGACAAAAAGTTAATCTAAGCTTTAAATACTTTTGACTGAAAAAAAGATATATGCATGTGTGCATGCATTTACTATAGAGAAACAAATTAATATGTCCATCATCTTCCACAACAATCTATTTTTTCATACCAGTATCAAGATCAGTGATAATCTATTCAATTTAACAAACTATTGCATACCTCATTATTAACTATAGCCATTATAGTATAGATATTTTTATGCATTCATTATATCTGATACTTTATATCATTTGGCACAAAATTTTTAATTTCCTCCTCCACTTCTAGTGATCATTGTTTTATCTATCACCATATATTTGGCATGTTCTTAGACTTATAATTTAATGACATTGCACAATACCTTTCTTTCTGTACCTAGATGATTTTACTGAGCAAAAGATAATATGTTCTAGGTTTACGTATGGTGTGGCCAGTGACAAAGTTTTCACCTTATAAAGGCTAAATGATACTGTTATATATTACAGCTTTTGTAACCATTACTAAGTGTAAATCTTATAAAATCAAAACTTAAATTGCATACTTCCAGCACATAATGGCACAGAATAAACATTCTCACTCCTAAAAGGAATCTTGGAACATAGAAAATTTATGTATTTGTCTACACTGCCATGTATGGTTAGTTATTAAGACTTACAATTAAAGCCCTTATCCTGCTTCCAAATCCTGGAAAGGATAAAGTATAAATGAAACCTCATTCTGAGAGAATAAGAAATGATTAACCAGAGTGAAGGCAGTTTGGCAACATAGACTTGGCACACACTGACATGTTTTAAGATCTACCACATAATTCAAATGAAATATCATGTTCACACTTTAAAATGCACATATTAAATCTATCCAGTATTTATTCCTATCATCCCAAAGTAAAAACAGCCAACAAGACACTTTAACAGATGAATGGCTAAACCAAAAATGAGCCAATATTCCATAGCAAAAATAAATGTGCTATATAGCAAAACAATTTCAATAATTTTTTATCATATATATGTATATAAATATGTTTGTGTGTAAAAGCAGCTAGGGGAAGGTTACATAGTATATGATCATTCTTATTTTGCATTTTATCAGAATCAAAGCTATATTAAATAAAGTAGTGTTGATTGCAAGGGATTTAAGGAAGGAAGAGTATTTGATTATATGAACCACAGTAGATATATTATGACTACTAAGCTATCTTCTGTGGTAACATCCAGGTGGACACATGATTATACATTATTTCAATTTACACAACATTAAAGCAAGGTGAAAGGAGTTTAATGCCCCAATTTTTAAAACATAAAGTTTTATCATCAGAAAAAGAGAAAAAATATGTGGGCCATAGTGAAAATATGTTATATGTCTTGTTTAAATGTAGTCTGATAAAGGAAATACTGATAAATAACTTTGGAAATGACTGGAAACTTTAAGACATAAAAGAAGCTTCCCACAACCAATTGTCATTGGTATTTCTTGTGGATATATATATATATATATATATATAAACAATTATGAAGTTTTGTTAAATGTATATCACAATTGTAAAAATATGTAAATAGATGACAGTAGGAAAAAAGTTTATGATTAATGACTTATGAAGATACAAATGAGAGGGAAAAGAGAGTGAATCTTGTAGTAAGGGATTAGAATTGAATAAGGTAAGTATGAACATGAACTCATGTTTAGCTAAACATAGAGACAGAAATATTCATATATATTTAAGTTTACATGTACATGCAAAGGTGATATGCATTCATATATATGTATGTTTGCTGAGGCCAAGAATGTGCAAGCTAATACGAGAGCATTTGCATATTAAGGGTTCCATCAAGCAAGAATCAAAAACAGGTTTATAGTATAAAATGTATCCATGTATCTAGAATTGACACCAGTAATAAGTGTTGCTGACAGCTTGGACTTTTGATGTAAGAATTGCATTAAATTTTGTGATGTTGCTCCAAATGATTAATAATCTAAGTTTTATCATGAGAACAAAGGTGAGACAAGTCTTGGTACATTCTGTAAGATATTTCTCCTCCAAATTCAAGATTAACAAACAATGTAAATATGAGAAACTGTCACAGTCAAGAAAAACCTAAGGAGACATAATAACTAAAGTTGTATGCTACAATGAGTGGGTTCCTGGATAAAATAAGGACTTAGTGTAAATAAGAAAAATAAATTATGTTTATAAAATGCAATAATATTGTCTTCTTATTTATAACAAATGCACCAGCGAAAGATATTTATATTAGAGAAATTATATGTGGGATATAATAGAAATTCTGCACTAGTTTTCTAATAATTCCATAAACTTGAAATTACTCAGATATAGAGTTGCTTACCCACATGTCATATTTCTTCCCCAGGCTTTCACATGGATGTGGTCATGATCTGAGTCTAACAATAAGACAAGGCAATCCACTGGAAGATGGCAGACTTGCAAGTTCAAAAATGTAAGAATTGAAATCTTGTCATGTAATGTCATTAGTTGATATCACCTACTTAAAAATTCCCCCATCTGAATGATGAAAAATATCCAACTTTTACTTTTGTTAATAAATTAAAATTTACCTTGATTTATTCATCTACCATATTTTCTGTGGCAACTTGCATTTTTATCTCTGTGAATTATTTATTTCCATTCATTGCCCAAGTGTCTTATGCTTTCACTGATTATTCTGTTCTTATAGATCCAGTTTCTAGTAAAAAGATTTCTTTTATTTTTTTTTTTTTGAAATCTTTCATGATATTTGCCTTTTGGATCTAATGATTTACTTTCTTATGTACAAGATAAAACATCTTTTTGTTGTATTTTTGATGTACTCAAATGGGTCCAGCTATTACTATATTCTGGAGCTAATGTCATTCCTATGACAAAATTATAAACACACACATTTATTTCATTGTCGTTTTTACAATGAAAAAAATTGTCTCATTTGTAGAAATTTGAGACTGCATCACTCATATGGATATTTTTAATGATGTGTGGTAGGAACTGGTTGGTCCCTAAATCAGGGAATATCTGGACATGATTGTGGAAATTCAGTATACCTTGGCATTATGAATTGAATAAGAATGTGATGACATTATGATGAAGTATACAGGAACCAAATCAAAGGAGTCTTGATGACATATGACATGACAAAAAAAAGACACTTAGATTGGGGAAAATAGGAAAAAATAGGGATCATCCGCAGATAAGTTGTATCAGATACACCTAATGTACTATAATAATCAACATACCAGAGATGCAGTTTGGAAAGTTTTTGTCAATGCAAACAGAATTTTGATATTCTCAGGATCTCTGGATTCAGGACTTAAATGTTTTTCCCCTTTTACTTGTTTCTGTCATGAGTGTCTCCTTGCATCCTTAAAGTTGTATTTACCAGATGCTAACACAGCTGGAGGGAAATTCAATCTGCTAAGAAACAGGACCATTAATTTGTATTAGTAGTCATAATTTATTCAAGGAAAGGGAAGATAACAGCACTAACTAGTGCTTAGGAACTGTATGTTTTTCTCCAGTATCAAGAAACATCCTAAAGATGAAGCAAATTATATAATGATCTTATTATATGAAGTAACTTCATATTTTCTCAAACAGAAAATAACATCTAGAGGATAGTACTCAAAATGATATTTGTTTAAAAAATAACTACTTCAAGTTATGCATTATTTCACTGTGGCCAATATTGAGATTTGGATAATATAAAAATTAACTCTTATGGGGCTGGAGAGATGGCTTAGCGGTTAAGGCACTTGCCTCCAGTGCTTAAGGACCCAGGTTCAATTCTCCAGTACCCATGTAGGCCAGATGCAGGCCTGGTGCACTCATACTCCTCTCTCTCTCTCTCTCTCTCTCTCTCTCTCTCTCTCTCTCTCTCTCTCTCTCTCTCTCTCTCTCTCTCTCTCTCCCCCCTCTCTCTTTCTCTCTCTCTGTCTGATTGCAAATGAATAAATAAAATAAATTTTTTTTAAAAAAAATAACTCTTATGCTGTAACATGGTTTAGTAGCTGTAGAACTTTTGACCAGAGTAAACTTTGTTTGGAGATACAGATAAAGCCAAAAATACATGTGGCAATAGTGCTTAACAATGTCAGAACTCTGCCACAAACCTGTATTTTTTGAGCCTGTGGCCTTCGTGATAAAGCCTGCATTTTTTTCCTTAATTTCACTTGTACTTTGGCAAGGATTGTATAGAGTGATCCATAAACTCATACTTTTTCATTTAATTGCCATGGAAATTTGATAATTTCATCCTAAAGGAGGGTTGAGGAAAACTCAGGAAGAGCTCTTATTACTGAAAACTGGAAAAAAAATAATCTTGATTAAAGCACTTTCTTCATGAAAATAAGACCTTCTGAACTTTGTGAGGGTTGATGACTGGAGGCCATTCTTCAGGGAGTGCATAACTGTACTTACTCTAGAATTTTCTTGGAATATTGAATACTGGAGACATTAAAAATACTTTTAAAGGTGTAATTTAGTGGAATGTTGGCAGCAACTCATTTCAGTTCCTCTCAAAAATGAAGTGCCAAAATATGCAAACCACTTTTCAGAACTGTGATGCTTGTAAGGCATTTCTTTTTTTTTTACTGTCCATAATGAGTTACATTATTTAGAGGGCAAACAATGAGTTGTTATTCCCAATTCTCTGATGCTCCCCCTCCCCCTTCCCACAACCAGCTGGATATCCTCCTCCATGGGTCATCTGGATCAGTGCTTGTGACAGGGGATCATGGATAGCCTAGTATTCGGCCAGGTTCTGCTGGCACTAGTATGTTGTTACTGAGGGGTGCCATGCCTCTGGATAATCTCCCCCACCACGGCTCTCACAATCTTTCCTCCCCCTCTTCCATTCAGTTCCCTGAGTCGTGGTGGATGAGTATTAAGGCTGCTTTATTATTGTGAGCTTAGGGGTTTTTGTGTCGAGAATCCTTGGTTTCTGTCTCACTGGCTTATCCTGTGTTGATTGATTGGCTGTGGTTGTGGGTCCCTTGTTCCTCCTGTCATTCTCTGCATTTCTATCAGCTGTCATCGCCAATAAAGCTTTCCAGGTGAGAAAAAAAAGTAACCAGAGGATCACAGGAGATTTATTGTTCGCTTTAAAAAAGCATAGCATATATTAATTATTAGAGATCTGCTTGGTTTCTTTGCTTCCTTTAATGATTTCAAGCATAAGAACTACAAGGACATGGAAAGATTAGATTACATGCATTTTTTAAATTTTCATGACTCTTCATCTTTAGAACATAAATCAGTAAATGTAGTTTGAAATGTCTTACCACGTTAACTCAGAAGTATAAACTTGTTGCTTTCCATATAGCACAAAATATTAATCTACTTCAGTTCTCTAAGTCTTAATAGTAAATGACCTGAATTAATTTTGTTTGAGTAGAAAAGACTGCTTTGCTTTGTATGGCAATACTAATGCAGGAAATAAAAAGTTTTAAATTCAGGAGTCATTTTTAGATGATGCTCCAATGGCTTAAACTTCTACTTGTATTGCACTCTTTAATTTCAACATCTGGCATGAGTGGCAGAGAGTTAATTTGGATCAAACAACTAATATGGTGAAAAATACTAGTAGAATTAATTGAAGAATTATGTATTTGAAATAAGGTATATCTTTTTGTAAATTATAATTTATGGAAACTAAAGTAGAAATTTTGTTTGCCACATGATACAAAAATATGTGCCTTTCCAGAACAAAAAAAAATATATTTGAATTCTCTTGCAGTGGAGAACATATTTCTATTCTTTTCACTGAATTTCTAACATATGGTTATATGGCACCTTTAACAGATGCTCATGGCTCTAGTTGATCATCCTCCAGTGGGAGCTCATTGACTAAAACAGCCTATTTGACTGGATGACATATGTATTCAGAAGTTTAGTTTGAAGTAAATTGATGCTTTTCCTGATAACTGCTCTCCAATTTAATCTAACATATAGATGCAGAACAAGATTGTAATCTCTTTCCATAATAAAATATTTTTAATATATAAAGACAGACATTATGTTCCTCAATCTATTTCTCTTCAATCTGTATGTGCTAGGTTCTTTCACAGTTCCTCCATATGATCATATTTTTATTCCACTTATGATCACAATCACCACTGAAGATGTCAGAATTTGTCAGTACTTTTTGAAACATGGTCTAAAAGTCAATACATCTTTTTTATTATTTTACTTATTTATTTGAGAGAGAGGGAGAAAGAGAGAGAGAGAGAGAGAGAGAGAGAGAGAGAGAGAGAGAGAGAGAGAGAGAATTGGCATACCAGGGCCTCCAGCCACTGCAAACGAACTCCAGACACCCTCTTGTGCATCTGGCTTTATATGGGCACTGGGGAATTGAACTCTGGTCCTTCTGCATTGCAGGCAAACACCTTAACTGCTAAGCTATCTCTTCAGCCCAATACTATTTTTTAAAATATATATTTATTGTCCATAATGAGTTACATTATTTAGTGGGCAAACAATGCGTTGTTATCCCAAATTCCCCAATTCCCCCCCTCCCCATCCCTGATCAGTTCGATATCCTCCTCCGTGGGCTGTCTGTATTAGTCCTTGTGGCAAGGGATCCTGTATATCCTAGTACTCAGCTCGGTCTTCCTGGCCCAAGTTGTTGTTACTGATGGATGCCATGCCTCTGGACAATCTCCCCCACCATGGCTCTCACAATATTTCCGCCCCCTCTTCCACTCAGTTCCTTGAGTCATGGTGGGTGAGTATTAAGGCTGCTTTAATGTTGTGAGCTTAGGGGTCCTTGTGTCGAAAATCCTTGGTTTCTGTCTCATTGGCCTATCCAGTGTTGATTGAATGGCTGTGGTTATAGGTCCCTTGTTCATCTGTCATTGTCTGCTGGGTTCCCTATGGATCCTCCACAATATGACTGTGTTGGTTCCTCTCTTGCCAGGATCTCAGCCATCGGCCTACGATTGGTTGGTAGGGTTAGATGGGACACAACTCTCTCGTTGCATCCTGAAAAACACAAACACATTTGGTTTGTCCTGAGTTGGATGAATGGCTGTGGCTATGGGTCCTTTGTTCATCGCGTCCTTCTCTGCAGGGTTCCATATGGATCCTCCACAATATGTCTGTGGTTGCTTATCTCTTGCCATGATCTCAGCTTTTTGCCTACTGTCAGGTGGTAGGGTTATATGGGCCACAGCTCACTCGCTATATCCTGAAAAATACAAACACAATCTCCATCGGAGAGTGAGAACAGTATAGGTTAACAAATATAGACCATTCTGGATTACCTAGTTTCTATTTTTAGTAGCCTCCCTGTCAGACGTTCGCATAGTGCATCTTTTCTTGGGAGCCCAACAGTATGGGATCCGGTGCATATTGCCCTAAATCCCTATTTCCAATCAAGTGTTCCCCCTCACTGAGTGGAATATTTGGCCAAATTTTATACCTGTTGATTGTCTCCCCCAGGCCCAGGCTAATTCATTGCACAATTGCTCCTTTCTTGGTTTGCTGTTCTCTCCCAGTAGGAACTGTATCCAGCCTGTTCATGGCCACAGACTATGTTTCATGCCAATGGTCTGTTTACTCCAGTTATCACCGATCAGCTTCCCCTGGCAGCTTGTGCAGTGCCCTCCAGCCCTTCATTAACTGCTATCTTGGGGTTGGTTACTATTCCATACCTCGCTGGGACTCTCAATGAAGATCAATGGCATTCTGTGGTTTCTTCAGCAACAGGATTTTGTCTCAGGCCTGGGGATGGCGTTCAAGAGCCTTGACAGAATTCTGTCTTGTTTTTGGAACCTCATGGGTCACTTTGGTCAACAGCTCAGTGAGGGAAGGGACCAGTGATTGGGACCCAGGGCTTTCAGACTATTCAGTTATTCAAAGATTTAGACATTCTCCCCTGCTAATCATGACCCCTCTTGCCAGTTAACGCCCACTATTTACTCTTTAGGTTACAGTATGCTCGTTAGGATTTTATGTTTTTGAACCTAATTTGGATTGGCCTCCTGCTTAAGGCATTCCCCTCTCCCCTTCCCTTACGCCTCATTCATAACCTCTCACTTCTTTCTATTAGTCTGCATAAAGAAAACAGTTATCCTGTTTAAGGACCGCATATGAGGGAGAGTATGCAGCGTTCAATTCTCTGTTCTTTTGAGTGTTTCTTAGTAAAATCTGCTCAAAATCAGACCATTTTTTTGTAAATTTCGATATGTCATTTTTCCTTTCAGCTGAGTAGAGTAAAATCGTATAAATATACCACAGTTTCACTGTCCATTCCTCCATGGATGGGCATTTGAGTTGATTCCAGTTCTTGGCTATTATGAATTGAGCTGCTATAAATATAGTTGTACAAAATTTTCTGCATCAAGATGTGGCATCTTGCGGGTAGATGCCTAGTAGAGGGATAGCTGGGTCCATTGGTAGTTCTATGTCCATTTTGTCTAGAAGTCTCCACACTGCTTTCCATAATGGTTGAACAAGTTTGCAATCCCACCAGCAGTGAATGAGGGTTCCTTTTTCCCCACATCCTTGCCAGCAACGATTGTTGTTGGTTTTCTTTATGATTGCCATTCTGACAGGGGGAAGATGGTATCTCATTGTGGTTTTGATATGCATTTCCCTGATGATTAAGGATGTTGAGCACTTTCTTAAATGAGTCAAGGCCATTTGTGTTTCCTCCTCCGTGAATTCTCTGTTGAGATCAGTACCCCCATTTTGTGAGGGGGCATTTTGGGTTTTTGTTAATAATTTTTTTGAGTTCTCTGTAGGTTTTAGTAATTAGGCCTCTTTCAGAGTTGTGGCTGGCGAAAATCATTTCCCAATTTGAAGGGGGTCTATTGGCTCTGAGTGTGGTTTGTTTGTCTGTACAGAAGCTTCTGAGCCTGATCATGTCCCATTGGTTAAGTGTTTCTTGTATTTCCGGGGCTGTTGGAGATTTGCTCAGGAAATTCTTTCCAACTCCTATTTCTTGTAGAGTTCCTCCTATTTTTTCTTCCAGGGAGTTCACGGTTACTGGATTTATATTAAGGTCTCTCATCCATTTGGAGTTGATTTTGTGCAAGGTGAAAGGAGTGGGTCTATTTTCATTTTTTTACACGTTTATCCAATTCCTCCAGCACCATATGTTGAAGATGCTATCTTTGGCCCAGCATACATTGTTGGCCCCCTTGTCAAACATCAAATAACTGAAGTTACTTCCACTTAAAGCTGGGTCTTCAATTCTGTTCCATTGATCTGTCTTTCTGTATTTATGCAAGTACCATGCTGTTTTCATTACTATGGCTTTATAGTATGTTTTGAAGTCAGGCATGGTGATACCTCCTAAGTAGGATTTTTTACTTAGAATAGTTTTAGCTATCCGAGGTCTTTTGCCCTTCCAAATAAATTTAGAGATTATTTTTTCTGTGTCTGTGAAGAACAAGGTTGGGATTTTTATCGGCATAGCATTGAATCTGTAAATCGCTTTTGGCAGGATTACCATTTTTACTAAATTGATTCTCCCTATCCATGAGCATGCAATATCTTTCCATCTTCTCACATCCTCCTCTATTTCCTTCTTGAGTGTTTCAATATTTTCCTTATATAAGTCCTTTACAACCTTTGTTAGTGATATTCCAAGGTATTTGATTTTCTTAGAGACTATAGAAAATGGGACAGTCTGACTGATGTCTTTTTCTGTCTGCCTGTTTTCTGCATATAGAAAGGCTACTGATTTTTCTGTGTTGATTTTGTATCCTGCCCCATTGCTGAAGGAATTAATCACCTTCAAGAGGTTACTGATAGTATTCTTTGTGTCTGATATATAAAGGATCATGTCGTCTGCAAAGAGGGATAGTTTAATTTCTTCCTTTCCGATTTGTATCCCTTTTATGTCCTTCTCTTGTCATATCGCTTGAGCTAGAACTTCAAGCACTATGTTAAAGAGGAGTGGTGAGAGTGGGCAGCCTTGTCTTGTTCCTGAATTGAGTGGGAACTCCTTGAGTCGTTCCCCATTGAGAATGATCTGTGCTATAGGAGGTTTGTAAATTGACTCTATTAAATTGAGAAATAGGCCATCTATACCTATTCTTTCGAGAGCTTTGAACATGAAGAGGTGTTGAATTTTGTCAAAAGCCTTCACCACATCTATTGAGATAACCATGTGGTTTTTGTGTTTTAGCCGATTAATGTGGTGTATCACATTTTATACTTGCGTATATTGAACCATCCCTGCTTCTCAGGGATAAAGCCAACTTGTTTAAGGTGGATAATATTTTTGATGTAGCATTGTATCCGGTTTGCTAGGACTTTCTTCAGGATTTTTGCATCTAAGTTCATCAGAGATATGGGTCTATAGTTCTCTTTTCTTGTTGCATCCTTGCCTGGTTTGGGGATTAGGGCAATGGAAGCTTCATAGAAGGTGTTTGGAAGCCTTCCCTCTTTTTCTATGCTTCTAACAAGCTTTAGAAATAGTGGTTTCAGCTCTTTGATGAAGGCTAGGTAGAATTCAGCTGAGAAACCATCTGGTCCTGGGGTTTTCCTTTTGGGAAGTTTTTTGATTACATCTTCAATCTCTGTGGGTGTGATAGGTCTCTTTAATGCTTTTATCTGCTCTGGGTTAAGCTTTGGCAGTTGGTAGGTGTCCAAAAACCTGTCCAAATTTCAAGGTTCTGTAATTTTGTGGAGTAGAGGTTTTGGAAGTATGACCTGATGATTCTTCCAATGTCTTCAGGATCTGTTGTGATCTCACCATTGTCCTTTCTGATTTTGTTGATTTGGGTTTTCTCATTTCTTTGTTTGATTAGGTTGGCCAGAGGTTTGTTGATCTTATTAACTTTTTCAAAGAACCAACTCTTTGATTTATCTATTTTTTAATTGTTTTCTTAATTTCCAATTCATTAATCTCAGCTCTGATTTTAATTAATTTTTTCATCTTGAGCTCCTTGGGTTAGCTTTTTCCAACTGTTCCAATGCTTTTAGGTGGGTGGTTAAGCTATTGATTTGAGACCTCTCTGTCTTTGATATGAAGGCATTTAGCGAGATTAACTTTCCCCTCAGGACTGCCTTCATTGTGTCCCATAAATTCTGATGATGTGTTATCGTCATTGTTTAATACTAGGAAATTCTGAATTTCCTGTTTTATTTCTTGGATGACCCAATCATTTTTTAGGAGCACATTATTCAGGCGCTAGTACTTTATGTACTTTCTGGATCCTGTTCCATTATTAACTTCTACCTTTAATGCATTGTGGTCTGATATGATGCAAGGAACTACCTCGATCTTCCTGAATTTGTTTAGGGAAGATATGTGACATAAGATGTGATCAATTTTAGAAAAGGTTCCAAGTGCTGCTGAGAAGAATGTATATTCTGTGTCTTTTGGGTAGAATGTTCTGTAAACATTTGTTATTCCCAGCTGGTCAATGGTGTCATTAAGCTCTGTTATGTCCCTGCTATTATTCTGTTTGGTTAATCTGTCTAGAGCTGATAAAGGTGTATTAAAGTCTTCTACTATGATGGAATTATAGTCTATTTTTGCTTTATTTTTGAGTAGCGTTTCCTTTATGAACTGTGTTGCACCCAAATTTGGTGTATATATGTTGATGATGGTGACATCTTTCTGGTGGATCCTTCCTTTGATGAGTAAGAAGTGACCATCATTATCCTTTTTAATTGATTTTGGTGTAAAGTCTATTTTGTCAGAGATTAGTGTAGCCACACCTTTCTTTTTACTTCCACATGCCTGATAACCTGTTTTCCATCCTTTTACTCTAAGAAGTTTGCTGTCTTTGGAAGTAAAGTGCGTTTCCTGAAGACAGCAGATGGAAGGATCCATTTTTCTGATCCACCCTGCAAGTCTTTGTCTTTTTATAGGGGAATTAAGTCTATTTATATTCAGTGATATAACTGTGAGGTTTGCTTTGAGCCCTGTCATGATGAAGGGATAACGAGGGTTTTGATTTTGCTGCTGTTATTAGCACACTGACTGTGATTGTCGTGTCTGATCTCTGGTACTCTTCTGAGGAAGATGTCTTGTTTCTTCTGTATGGGTTATCTCTTGCAAGATCTTCTGAAATTGTGGCTTTGTTTTGAAATAGTCGTAGAGCTGTTTTACTTCATTGAACACTTTCACTTCTCCATCTATCAGGAGGGATAACTTTGCTGGGTACCGTAGTCTAGGTTGAAAGCCATACTTCTTTAGGCCCTGAAAAGCATTATTCCAAGCCCTTCTGGCTTTCATGAATTCTAATGAGAAGTCTGAGGTAAGTGTGATGGCTTTTCCCATGTAAGTTACTGTCTGCTTTCCTCTAGCAGCTTTGAGTATTTTCTCTTTGCTTTCTATGTTAGGCATCTTAATTAAAATGTGTCTTGGAGAATTTCTCTTCATGTCAAGTCTGTTTGGGGTCCTCTGGGCCCCTTGAAAGTTGAGTGGACTTTCTCTTGTTAGATAGGGAAAGTTTTCTTTAATAATTCTCTTGAAGATATTTCCTATGCCCTTAGCCTGGGCTTTTTCTCCCTGTGGGATCCCCATGATTCTAATATTGGTCCTCTTTATTGTATCCCATAGATCCCTCAAATTGTGCTCACTTGATTTCTTGAATTTATTGAAACCTATGACATCCTTATTAATTCCTTCTGATTTGTCTTCTGCTTCTGAAAGTCTGTCCTCCAGATTATCAACCCTGGGACTGAATGATTCAAGGGAGGTTTTTAATATTTCTTTTTATTTATTGGTTTCTGCTATAATTTTATTTATAGTCTCCAATTCTTTGGTGAGATCAAATTTCCAATCTATTTTTATTTTTGCTTGGAATTCCTGATAATCATTTTTAAGTTTTCTTAAATCCTCATCAAATTTAATTAATTGATTGTCCAGCTCTTCTCTTTGTTGATTAATCTTTAATTTACTTAATGTGTTTCTGAATTTGTTCATATTTCTCTCCATCAAGTTCAGTCTGGAGTCTATGCTTGAGTAAGAATGCTTCATCTCATTCATATCTTTTCTCATAATTTCCATATCAGCCCTTAACTGCATCATATTTGCATTGCTGTTGTGGTCAGGAGTCATATTATTCTCTCTTTGCAATTGTGTATGAGCTACTTCCACTTCCTTTCCACTTTAGTGTTCCATCATGGGACTAGGGGCCCTGTCTTGGGAAGTTACATTTTTCCTTTGGTTTATGCCCATGCCCAGATAGGGAAGTGGTACTCAGGTACCCTGAGGACTGTTATTCATCCCGCTTTACTTCCTGGCAGTAGCGCGTGTTCCCTGGTACTCACAGAGAGCGCCTGTGCCCTCCTGGGATGTACCTGTCTGATGAACCGGCCTCTGCCAAGGTCCCCAGTATCTGCCTGCTGACTGGCCCTGGAACCAAGCTATGGCTCGCGTCTGCCTGTGTATGTGGGGGGGGGGGTTGTAGAGAGAACCA
>PVHP010042144.1:0-15073 GCA_004024765.1 Zapus hudsonius
ACCCAATGGATGTGGGAAGTGAGAAATGTGCCATTACGCCTGCCCTAAGGGGCTATTTCAGAGGAGAGAGAGGAAGATGGCTTTTGCTTCTGCAGGGGTTCACAGGCTGTGTGTGTGTGGGGGGGGGGAGGAGTGCAACAGACCTTGGATCTGTTCTGCCAACCCTGCTGCCCCACTCAGACGGAAGCTGGCACTTGGACCACCCCCACCCCACTGGCTGCCTGACAGGCCATGTGTTCAACCTCGACTCCACAGAAGAATTTATCTTGCTAGGCATGGTGGCACCTGTCTTTAATCCCAGCACTCAGGAGGCAGAGGTAGGAGGATCGCTTGAGTTCAAGGTCAACCTGGGACTACAGAGTTCCAGGTCAGCCTGGGCTAGAGTAAGATCCTACCTCAGAAACAAACAAAGAATCTGTGTTCTGCAAAGCACATTGAAGAAAACAAATTCAGCCACTGCCTTCAACTTCAAATTGCCTGCAGCCTCGAAGGAGAACCAAATCTATCATTTCAGCCTCATTCCATTAATATGAGAGAAAAGTCCAAATACAGTTGCTTAAATAAGATGAAACTTCTCATAGGCCAAAAGCTCAGAGCTGGTTTGGGAGATGGAGGCAGAAAGACGATAATGATCAGCCTGGTTTATGTGGTCAGTTCCAGGACAGAGTGAGTTACACAGTGAGACCTTCTTTCAAAAAATAAACAAATTTAAAAACATTGGGCTCTTTTCCTTCCAGCACATGACTTCCTGGGACACGATGGCTGAGGAAGTAGAGAAATGGTGCACGAGTTGGAGGTATGTATGGGTTGAGAAGGTTTTTAAAAGATGAAAGGAGGCAGAGGCAAGTGAAATGATCCAATCAGGAGAGAGACCAGGGATGGTGGAGGAGGCGGGCCTCTCAGGAGTCCCCCACCTGTTCTTAAAGGGCCAGAGGACAAGGCTCTCCAGCACAGAGGAGCACATGGTCTCAGAGAAGACAGGGAGGGACACTTATCTGCCTGTCACTTGGAGAGAACATGGTAGGTACAGAGGAAGTGGGAGGGAGGGGGATACATTCCTGAGAGAATGCTCTCTCTCTCTCTCTCTCTCTCTCACAAACACCAAACACACACATTTACTATTATTATTTTTTCTTTTAAAAATATTTATTTGAGGGCTGGAGAGATGGCTCAGCGGTTAAGGCACTTGCCTCCAGTGCCTAAGGCCCCGGGTTCAATTCCCCAGGACCCACATAAGCCAGACCCACAAGGTGGTGGTCCTGGTGTATTCTCTCTCTCTCTCTCTCTGTATCTCTGCTTGAAAATGAATAAATAAAATATTTTAAAAAATATTTATTTGAGCCGGGCAAGGTGGCACACACCTTTAATTCCAGCACTCAGGAGGCAGAGGTAGGAGGATTGCTGTGAGTTCAAGGCTACCCTGAGACTACATAGTGAATTCCAGGTCAGCCTGGACTAGAGCGAGACCCTACCTCAAAAAACCAAAAAATAATAATAATTAAAAAATATTTATTTGAAAGAGAGAGAGAGAGAGAGAGAGAGAGAGAGAGAGAGAGAGAGAGAGAGAGAGAGCACATTGGGGTGGAGGAAAAGACTTTTGGAGGGGAGGAAGTCAAATAACTGAGAAACCAGACAATTGAAGGTTGTCCATGAATGTGGATAGGAGGTGGTGGAGTAGAAATTGTCCTGGACAAGCTCGCCATGAACCTGGAGGCTGGTGTGGAGGCAGGTGGATCCCTGGGGTGTGCTTCCCCCACCCCCATGGACGTAAGCTTCAAAGGAGTTAGAGTCCTTGGAGGAGGGAAGAGCATCTTCCCACTCCAGCCCTTGGTTCCTAGGGCTATGGACGAGGAGAGAGAGAAACTTCCTCTGGAAGAGATCTCAATGGAAACTTGTTCCATTAAGGCCAGGAGGTGAGGGGAAATTTCTAGAAAATGATGAGAGTGTAGTAGAGGGTTTGGAAGGGGTTGGACAGCATGGCAGGGACATCTGGGGAATGATGCGTCAACAGTGTCTTCTCTCAGTGAACCAGGACACGGAGGTTCTCAGTGTCTCTCCAGGAAAAAAAGAATGGTTCAGACTGTGCTGCCAAACGTGTGTGCTTTGTCTTCTACGCAATACATTCAGTGATGAAAAGCCCCAAACATCCAAGCAAATGGATTGATACAGTGAACATTCATATACCGAGAGTCTCCATGAACATTGTACTATCATCGCTTAATCACATATGTACACGTATCCATGGCCTGTCTTCCTTCCATCTTTTTATTTTTAAATATTTCATTTTATTTATTTGCAAGGGGGGGAGAGAGAGAGAGAGATTGAGAGAGAACAAACAAACTCCAGATGCATGTTCCAGTTAGTACATCTGGCTTTATTTACATGGGTACTGGGGAATTGAACCCAGGTCATTAGGCTTTGCAGGCAAGAGCCCTAACCACTGAGCAATCTCTCCAGCCCCATCTTTTAATTTTTTAAAACTGCTTCAAAGAAGGTCACAGATCTGTCTATTTTACTCCTAAGCATTCATTGTTATATATGTGTATAATTAACTGGAGTTAATATCTGTGTGTGGAGCTAGGGATCAAACCTAGGGTCTTGGGCTGGAGAGATGGCTCAGCGGTTAAGGCACTTGCTTCCAGTGTCTAAGGCTCTGGGTTCAGTTCCCCAGGACCCACATAAGCCAGACCCACAAGGTGGTGGCCCTGGTGCTCTCTTTCTCTCTCTGTTGCTCTCTCTCTCTGTATCTCTCTGCTTGAAAATGAATAAATAAAATATTAAAAAAAAAACCTAGGGTCTTCCACATCCTAACCACACACCCTTGTCTTTGAACCACACCTCAATCCAGCTGTTGATCTTTTTTCCTTTTACCTTTTTGCGTGTGTGTGTGTGTGTGTGTGTGTGTGTGCAGATGCGCATGCCCTGTGCACACATCGTGGAGGCTAGAGGAAAACTCTGGTAACTTTGGTATCTTTCTCTATCTCATCTATTTCCTTGAAATGGAGTCTTTCCCTCAACCCAGAGCTGCTTTTTTTTTTTCCCGGTCAGCAAGCCTCAATGATGCTCAGGATTCTCCCCACTCCTGGCAGGACTGAGATTACAGGTATGCATAGCCACACCCAGCTTTTAAAATATTTTAAATTTATTTATTTGCCAGCAGAGAGATAGAGAGGAGACAGAGAGGATGGACACATCAGGGTCTCCAGCCGCTGCAAATGAACTCCAAATGCATGGCCCACTGTGCATCTGGCTTTATGTGGGTACTGGAGACTCAAACTCGGGTAGTTAGGCTTTGCAGGCAAGTGCCTTCAGCACCGAGCCATCTCTCCAGCCCCACGCTCAGCTTTGTACATGTGTGCTGGGTGGTCTCAGACCCTCTTAGGCCTTCATGCTTCGGCAGCAAACACTTAACTGCTGAGCCTTCTCCTCGGCCTCATCACACACTCATTTTGAAGGTAAAAACTACATACAGGAAATAACAGGTCTTCTTTATACTTAAGGCGAGTTTTGACAAATACCTGTGTGTGTGTCACTGAAACCCTATCAAGATAGACATTCCCACCACCCTAGAAAGTCCCTCCATTCCACTCCTCAGTTATTCTAATTTTTCATACCCTAGAATAGTTTTGCCAGTTTTAGGACTTCATGCCACTTGAATCATGCTATAAATGCTCTCTGTTTCTGCCTCCTCACCATCACGGGACGGTCACTCGTGTTACTGCATGTGTCGGTGGTTAACCTCTCTTTATTGCTCAGTAATATTCCATTATAAGATTATATCAGGAGAAATTTTCATTCTTCTGTTGATAGTCACTGGGGCTGTTTTCAGCGTGAATAAAGAAGCTATGGATGTCCTTTGATGAGTTTTTCTATGGACATATGCTTTCATTTCTCTTAGGTGAATACCTAAGGGTAGAATTGCTTAGCCATATAATGGTTTAGCTATATAAGAAACTACCAGATCTTAGCCAGGCGTGGTGGCGCACGCCTTTAATCCCAGCACTTGGGAGGCAGAGGTAGGAGGACTGAAGTGAGTTCAAGGCCACCCTGAGACTACATAGTGAATTCCTGGTCCACCTGGGCTAGAGTGAAAAAAAGATAAAATAAAATAAGAAAAGAAGGAAGGAAGGAAGGAAAGAAACTACTACATCTTTATCCAGTGGTTAATACCATTGTACGTTCTTTTTTTAAAAGTTTTTTTATTTTTTGGTTTTTCGAGGTAGGGTCTCTCTCTAGCCCAGGCTGACCTGGAATTCACTATGTAGTCTCAGGGTGGCCTTGAACTCATGGAGATCCTCCTACCTCTGCCTCCCGAGTGCTGGGACTAAAGGCGTGAGCCGCCACACCTGGCAAACACTTTTTAGAAATAAATTTATTTATTTGAAAGAGAGAGAGAGAAAGTGTGCCAGGGCCTCTGCCACTACAAACTCCAAATGTACCACTTTGTGTATCTGGCTTTATGTGGGTTCTGGGGAATTGAACCTGAGCTGTCAGACTTGGTAAGAAAGTTCCTTTAACTGATAAGCCATCTCCCAAACCCTGGAGCACTTTTCCAAGTGCTTCTTGGCCATCACTATATCTTCCTTTAGGAAGTTTCTATTTAAATATTTTGCCTATTTAAAAGACAGTTCTTTTTATTGTTGAGTTGCAGGGAGTCTTTATATATTCTGCATCCGAGTCCTTCGTGGGGTTTGCATTGCTGCTGTTTTCTTCTAGGCAGAGACTTGTTTATAGTTTGTTTGGATGGTGTCTTTTGATGTGGAGAACTTTTTTATTTTGATGAGGTCTAATTTACCAATCTTAAAAAAAGTGCTCATTATTCCCTGGAATCTTCTAGAGATAACTTTGCCTACTTGAAGTTCCAAAGGTATTATTATCCTATGTTTTCTTCTTCTTCTTTTTTTTTTTTTTGGTTTTTCGAGGTAGGGTCTCGCTCTAGTCCAGGCTGACCTGGAATTCACTCTGTAGTCTCAGGGTGGCCTTGAACTCATGGTGATCCTCCTACCTCTGCCTCCCAAGTGCTGGTATTAAAGGTGTGTGCCACCATGCCCGACTTCCTATGTTTTCTTCTTAAAAAATAAAAAAAACAAATCATGGTTTTAGGGGACTGGAGAGATGGCCCAGTAGTTAAAGGGCTTATTAGCAAAGCCTGATGGCCTGGGTTTGATTCCCTGGGTACACGTAAAGCCAGATGCACAAAGTGGCACACGTGTCTGGAGTTCAGCTGTGGCAGCAAGAGGCCCTGCTATGCCCATTTTCTCTCTCTCTCCTTGCAAATAAATAAACATATAACATTTGTTTAAAATTATGGTTTTAGCTTTTAGATGATTTCTAAGGTGTATTTACAGTTAACTTTTTGCATGGGTATGGATGCAGGAGGGCGCATGGTGGTGCATGCCTTTTAATTGCAGCACTTGGGAGGCTGAGATTTAAGTCTGGGCTGGAGTGAGACCCTGCTCTGCCTTAACCCAACCCTAGCAAATGCTGTCGCAGGAGCTTGGGAGATGGATCAATGGGTAAAAGTGCTTGCTGTGCAAGCCTGACAGTCTGAATTCAGATCCCCAGAACCCACATGAAGCTGGACAAAGTCGTGAACATTTGTTTTCTCAGCTGTTCTATTACGAGATAGGAGGTTGCTGGCCAGCTAGCCCAGTGAACATAATGATGGACATCAAAGAGACCCTTCCTGGGCAGGGAAGATGACTCAGCTGGTAGAGTGATTGATTGTTTGCAAAGGCTTCTGGTTCTAGGTTCGATTCCCTAGTACCCCTGTAACGACAGATGCTCAAAGTGGCACATGCATCTGAAGTTCGTTTGCAACGGCTAGAGGCCCTGGTGCACCCATTCTCTCTCTGCAAATAAATGAACGAATAAATAAATTTTTAGAAAAGAAACCCTGTCTTAAACAAGGTGGAAGGTGAAGACCAGCACCTAAAGTTCATGTGTGCACCTGCACTCACACCCATGATACATGCAAAGATTTAAAACGCTATTGTAGCTAGTGTGGTGGTGCACCCTTCCCATACAACATATAGGAGGTGGAGGCAGGAGAATTAGAAGTTTAAGGTCATTTTCCACTGAATAGTGAGTTTGAGGGCAGTCCAGGCTACATGAGATAATATGTTGAAAAATAACATAAAATAAAAATGCTATTATATGGACTGGGCATGGTGGTGCACACCTTTAATCTTAGCACTCAGGAGGCTGAGGTAGGATGATTATTGTAAGTTTGAGGCCAGCCTGAGACTACACAGTGAATTCCAGGTCAGCCCGGGCTAAAGTAAGACTCTACCTTGAAAAAAATGCTATTATAAATGGAACTTTTTTATAAATGGAAAATTTTTAAATTGTTTCCTATCATAGGCAGCAGAGCTAAACACCAAAACAGTGACCGAAGGGACAGTCCATCAGTATCCTAGGCTGACACAGGGGAAGTGACAGTGGAGAAGGTTTGAGAAGAGAGAAAGCTAGATGCATGCGGTGTGGAACATTGACCCTCTCCATCCCCTGCCTCAGAAAGGGTATTGCGGTCAGCTTTCTAGTTGCTGCGCAGGAAGAACCCAAACAAAAGCGGCTTGTGGAGGAATGGGTTTATTTGGCTTACAGACTCGAGGGGAGACTCCATCCTGGCAGGGAAAATGATGGCATGAGCAGTGGAGTGGACATCACCTCTGCCACAGCACTGCAAACAGCGGCAGGGAGGTGTGCCAAACACTGGCAAGGGGAAGCTGGCTTATAACCCCATAAGCCCGCCCCCAACAACACAGCTTCATCGAGGTTGTAAAACCCAACTGCCATCAGCTGAGGATCGATCTATCAGAACACATTCATTTGTTTGTGGGGAACACCTGGATCAAACCATGACACAGGGAAAGGCAGGGTAATGCTGAAGGGCCTTGGGAATGTGCTTCTGTTTCCAGAACTTTCTCATCCAACCAGCTCTCTGGTGGAGGCTGCAGCCACCATGGCCTTGGAGGAGTGTGGTCCTTGGTGGTGGGTGGACTGCAGTGCAGGTGGCACATTCTCTTCAACAACCCACAAATGTCTTGTCTCCTCCTCATTCATTACCAGTTCACAGTAAGCATTCCTGGTTTATGGTGTCTCTCTTCTACGCAGTTACTTAGATATTCTGAAGTCCCCTAGTCTAACTGTCCTCTTTAGCATTAGGCTTGTGGAAGAGGAAAGAGACTTTGGTGGAAGGCATGACCGCTTCACAAAAGCTTGGCCCAGAAGTGACAATTATTTCAGCTCACACTCCATTGGTCAGAACCTGTCGCCGGGCCAAGGAAGCCTGGGACACGCCCTGGCTTCATAATATTTCCCAGTCACAACTGGACACCAGAAAGGGGAGATTTTGCTGTCCCCACTATGCCTTCTCACCTGTCTGTGGCCTTGCTCTATAAGCTGTAGGGGCTGTTGGATGTGAGGACTTGTCTCCCACTCAGTCACCATCGTGAGTTCTCCAGGCCTTCTCGGTCTCTGATGTGGCTCAGGCTACCCTCCAGCCTCTCCACCTCCCTCAGCCATCCAGGGGCTGACTTCCTCCAAGAAACTTTTCGGGGAACTCAACATCCACACCAAAGGTGTCTATTTTGTTTATTTGTGAAGAAGAATAAAAAATGTGTGTGTGTGTGTGAGAGAGAGAGAGAGAGAGAGAGAGAGAGAGAGAGAGAGAGAGAGAGAGAGGAGAGAGAGAGAGAGAGTAAGCATGGGCACTCCGGGGCATCTTGTCATTGCAAACAAACTCTAGATGCATGTGCCACTTTGTATATCTGGCTTTACATGGGCACTGGGAAACTGAACCCAGACTGGCAGGCTTTGCATGATGCACCTTTAACCACTGAGCCATCTCCCCAGCCTCTGAAGATGTCCATTTTTAGGTTACCTGTTTCCCATAAGTGTGAGTGGGGACAATGTTTGGGGACAATGTTTAGCTCCCTTATGCTTGTGATTCCTTCAACTGAGGACCAAGGCTCTCTCCCCATCCACATTGAGGCTTCAGGGGACATGTCCCAGGAGGAGGGGACAGATATGCTCACTCACAGAGGTCCTTTTAAAGGGGAGGGGAGGAGGGCAAGGCATCCCAGGCAGACCTAGAGAAGGGAGTTGACCATCTAAAGGAGATGCTTACACTGTCTTCCAGACACAGAGTGGTCAGGGCATTCATGACCTCACAGTGGCTGATGTGACCTACACAGAACTGCATAATAGAAGAGGAAAAAATTGATGACATTAAAGTAGAAGGGAGGCTAGTTGGAGGGAAGAAAGGATGCAGTGAAGGGGGTTAGAAGAAGGGAAAAATGAAGGGTGCTGGACAGCTCCCAGAAGATAAAGCCCGGTGCCAAGGTTCTTCCCCAGTGCAGGCCAGAGTATCTGGAAGTCTCTCACACTGCTCATGGTCATTCACATGTACCCCTGGGGTTGCAAGGTTCTTGTAATCCAGTCAATCACCACCCTGTGGCCCTGATGATGCAAGAGCCAAGTTTCAAAAGAAATATATAGGGCTGGGGATGTTGCTCAATAATATAGTGCTTGCTTAGCCCATGTGAGCCCTGAGTTTGAGCCCCAGCATTAGAGAGAGGAAGGGAGGGAGGAAGGACTGGACACACAGGGGACAAATAAGCATGTGAGAGATCCTTTCATAGTAAACAAATAAGGCTCAACAATACGATGAACTACCACTGAGCTAGAAAACAGAATGAGCTTTATAACTCAACCCTAAGGACGCAAATAGCCAGGCATGGTGCCCCACATCTGTAATGCAGCACTTGGGAGGCTGAGGGAGGAAGATCATGAAGCCAAGGCCAAGGCCAAGGCCAATTTGGGCACCATGAGTTCCTGGCCAGTCTAAGCTGCTTAGCAAAATCTGTCTCATAAAAACAAAAGCAAACAAGCAAGGAAGAGGAAAACAGCAAAACTTAAAAAGTGGACAAAAGATTTCAACAGATATTTTACCAGAGAAGATATATTCATGGCTAGTTAACACATGGAAATACTCAAAATCATTTGTTATTAAGAAAACACAAATTAAAACCACAATGAAATACCGCTTCACACTCACTTGAGTGACTATAATAATAATAATCAAAAGTGCAGCTGAGAATGTAGAAAAATTGAAACCCTCATCTATTGCTAGTGGGAATGTAAAACAATGTTGCTACTTTGAAGAGTTTCTTTAAAAGTTTATAAATTCATAAGGAGCCAGGCTTTTAATCCCAGCACTCTGGAGGCAGAGGTAGGAGGGTCTCCTTGAGTTCAAGGCCACCCTGAAACTACATAGTAAATTCCAGGTCAGCCTGGGCTACAGCGAGACCCTACCTCGAAAAAGCCAAAAAAAAAAAAAAGTTTCTAAGGAGCCAGGCATGGTGGCTCACACCTTTAGTTCCAGCACTTAGGAGGCCAAGGTAGGAGGATTGCCATGAGTTCAAGGCCAGCCTGGGATTACAGAGTGAGCAAGCTCCTGGTTAGCCTGGGCTGAAGTGAGACCCTGCCTCGAAAAATACAAAAAGTAAAAATAAATAAGCCTGGAGAGATAGTTTAGGAGTTAAAGGAGTTTGCTTGCAAGACCTGATGGCGTGGGTTCAATTCCCCAGCACTCACATAAAGTCAGATGCACAATGTGGCACATGCATCTGGAGTTTGTTTGCAGGGGCAGAAGGCCCTGGCGTACCCATTCTCTTTCTCTCTCTTCTTCCCTTCTTCCCTCCCTCTCTGCCTCTCTTCTCTCAGTCCCTCTCTGCTTGCAAATAAATAAATAATTTTTCTAAAAAAAGTTCTTCAGAGGCCCAGCATAGTAGCACTCAGAAGGCAGAGGTGGGAGGATCACCATGAGTTCAAGGCCACCCTGAGACTACATAGTGAATTCCAGGTCAGCCTGGGTTAGAGCGAGGCCCTACCTCAAAAAAAAGTTCTTCAGGGCTGGGGGTCAAAGCACTTGCTTGCAAAGCCTGATAACATGGGTTCAATTCCCCAGTACTCATGTAAAGCCAGATGCACAAAGTGGTACATGTATCTGGAGCTAGTTTGCAGCAGCGTTAGGTCCTGGCCCCTCTCTCTCTCTCTCTCTCTCTCTCTCTCTCTCTCTCTCTCTCTCTCTGATTGCAAATAAGTAAATAAAAACACACCCACTACGGCTCAGGGAATTTTTTGGAAGAGGGGCAGAAAGATTGTATGAACCTATCTCCATCTCTCTTGTATCTCTCTCTGCTTGCAAATACATAAATAAAAAGATTTTTTAAAAAAGATTTTTTTCCAGCCGGGCGTAGTGGTGCACGCCTTTAATCCCAGCACTTGGGAGGCAGAGGTAGGAGGTTCGCCATGAGTTCAAGGCCACCTGAGACTACATAGTGAATTCCAGGTCAACCTGGGCTAGAGTGAGACCCTACCTCGAAAAACCAAAAAAAAAAAAAAAATTTTTTTTTCCAAACCAGGCATGGTGGCACATGCCTTTATTCCCAGTATTTGAGAGGCAGAGGTAGGTAGGAGGAACACTGTACTAGGCCACTCTGAGACTTGTGAATTCTAGGTCAGCCTGGGCCAGAGTGAGACCGTACCTCAAAAAAAAAAAGATATTTTCCAATTTAAGCCAGGTACGTATAATCCCAGCCCTTGGAAGGCTGAGGCAAGAGGATTATCCTGAGTTCAAGGCTAGCCTAGGCTATGGGGTGAGACTGTCTTAAATAAAAACGAACTTGAGCTTGAACTGGAGAGTGGCTTATTGGTTTAGGCACTTGCCCAAAAAACCTAACGACCCGAGTTCCATTCCCCAATACCCACATAAAGTAGCTGGAGGCCCTGACACACCCATTCTTTCTCTGTCTCTCTCTCTCTTTCTTTCTCTCTCTCTCTCTTCTTTCAAATAAATAATTTTTTAAACTTTTTATTGATAGCTTCCACAATCATAGACCATAAACCTTTATGATTCCATTTCCCCTCCATATCTCTTCCCCCCTCTCAATTAGTCTCTGATTTGTTTCAGTGTCATCATCTTTTCCTCCCATTATGTGTAGATATTATCAGACACTGTGAGGTTATGAATATCAAGGCCATTTTGTGTCTGGAAGTTTGCATTGTAAGCAGTCCAGACCTTCCTTTGACTCTTACAATCTTTCCGACACCTCTTCAACAATAGACCCTGAGCCTGGGGAAGTGTGATAGAGATGTCCCTGTGCTGAACACTCCACTGTCATTTCTTCTCAGCACTGTGGTATCTTGAGTTATCCCAGTGGTCACCGCCATCTGAAAAAAGAGGAGGTTCTCTACACAAGAGTGAAAGTAGTATTATATGGGTATGCTCGTTTTTTAAAAAGTGCTTATAAGGTAGTTTGATTGACATAATATATGCACTTAGCCAGACAACAGCAGGCATTCCTCCCCTAGGGCTCATGACCTCCCCTGACCCAGGCTTCTGACTAGGTCTTCAGTCCCAGGCATGTCTTCCCTCCTGTGGAGCAGGCCTCCAGTCCAATTAGAGAGCAATTGGTTTCCCCCACAATAGATGTGCCACTATTGCCTCAGTTGGCCCATTTGACTGGGCTGGCTCATCTTAAGGCTTGCAAGGTCCACTGCTGTTCACCACATTGCTGACTTCTCTCTCCCATAGGGCTGCATGCAGCCATGGCTTTTCCCAGCTTTCTGTGAGCTGGTTAACAGGGAGGAGGTTTCCAGCTCAGCTCCAGCTTGATTTCTCAGTGATCTGCAGCCCAAGCAATAGGTCTTCAGCAATAGGGTCTTATCATCTCATTCTGGTGGCAATCAAGAGCTTTGGCAATGGCCTGTGATGTTTTGGGGGCCTCAGGAGCCTCCCTGGCCAACAACTCACTGGAAGGTATCACATCCCTGACACTGAAGTTTTTCTAGTAACAATCTATGGTTACTGCATGTGCCATTATGAGGGAGAACATGTGGCGTTTGGCTTTTTGGACCTGAATTACCTCACCTAGTATAATCCTTTCCAGATACATCCATTTCCTTGAAAATTTCATAATTTCATTTTTCTTTATTGCTGAACGAACCACATCATTATCCATTCATCAGTTGAGGGACATCTGGGACCCCCAGATGGCTCAATGGTTAAGGTACTTGCCTGCAAAGCCTGACAACCTGGGTTTGATATTCTCTCTCTCTCTCCCTCTCTCTCTCTCTCTTTCTCTGCAAATAAAAAAATTTTTTGCCTGGCATGGTAGCACACACATTTAGTCTCAGCACTTGGGAGGCAGAGGTTGGAGAATCGCTGTGAGTTCAAGTCCACCCTGAGACTACATGGTGAATTCCAGGTCAGCCTGGGCCACAGCGAGACCCTACCTTGAAAAACCAAAAAAAAATTTTTTTTTCTTAAAACAAACAAACAAACAAACAAACTTGAGGGCTGGAGAGATTGGCTTAGCAGTTAAGGCACTTGCCTCTGGTGCCTAAGGCCCCAAGTTCAATTCCCCAGTACCCACATAAGCCAGTGGCCCTGGTGCACTCTCTCTCTCTCTGCTTAATAAAGAAAAAATTTTCAAAAAAACAAAAAAAAAACCGAAAAAAAAATTTAAATCCTTTTTAAAAAACTTGAAAGGATGAATAAATAAATAGAAACGAAATGGTATCATTTCTTCTTACATTTGCAGAGACCAGGCCGCTCAGCAGTGTCTGCAGGGGTCCTGCTGAGTCGGACCATGTACCCTGGGTGCCCTAGATGGGTAGCAGGCTGGTGACTCAGGGCACAGGCAGCTCTGGAACGCCAGGTCCAGGGCCTCCAACCGATGCTTTTCCTCTAGGGAAATTCCTAAGATGCATTCACTTCCAACCAACCAGGATCTCCTCCAGGGGTGTCTTCAGACCTACCAGGAAGGCAGGGACACCTGCAGACTGCAGGCCTGGAGAGAAGGCACCCATGCGCATCCTTCTCCCCATCCCGAGTCCCCAAGCTCCAAAAACGAATTTAGAATGCTGAATCTTGACTGGAATAAGCTCGGGATGAGAATGCTGGGAAGGTTTGCTGCCAAATGCTTGACTTCCAAAGGGGGGGCATCCAGGTCTTGGGGTGCTATGTAACATACATTATGGGGGAAGTGTTAGGAACATCAAGGTTGTGTCTCTTCAGTCTTTCAGGACCCGTGAAATTTCTCTCCCCCTTTCCCCTTTGAGACAGGCTCTACTTTATAGCCCAAGCTATCTTCCTGCCTCGGGTCTGGGATTAAATACAGTTCCAAAATACATCTGGACCCCAGGATTTTAATTAAGCCTGTGGATCTGTGCATGTCTATTTCACACAGCCCAGTCAAGGTCAGAGAGACCCTCTCTGTCCTACCTCCTCTCCTGTCCCTCTCCTAGGAAGCTTTTCTTGTCCATCTTCTTGTCAAATGACATTTCCTTGTTGGGTTCAGGAGTCCAGTCCCATGTGTTTATTTATAGGCACTTATTATAAGGCAAGAAATCTTGATGATTAAAGTCATCCTTCAGGGCTGAAGAGATGGCTCAGTGGTTAAGCTGCTTGCCAATTCCCAAGTATCCATATAAAGTCAGATGTACAAAAAGTGGCCCATGCATCTGGAGTTCGTTTGCAGCGGCTGGAGGCCCTGGTGCACCCATTCTCTCTCTGTGTCTCTGACTGCATGCAAATAAATAAAAATATTTTTTTAAAAAGTCATTCTGAACCAGGTGTGGTGGCGCACGCCTTTAGTCCCAGCATGCACTCAGGAGGCAGAGGTAGGAGGATCACCATGATTTCAAGGCCAGCCTGAGACTACATGGTGAATTCCAGGTAGAATTCACTACCTGGGCTAGAGTGAGACCCTACCTTGGAAAAAGAAAAAGGAAAAAAAAGTCATTCTTCAAGTGGCACAGGCCTGTAGCCCAGCTATTGGGAAGATGAGGCAGGCAGAGCACAAGTTCAAGGGCTTTCATACACAAGACCTTGTCTCAAAATAAGAATAATAAATCATTTCCACATAGAGCTGTTGATCTAAGGGACCCATCAGGTCCCCCCCCCAAAAAAAAACAGGTTTATGTCAAAGCTCGTGAATACCCACCCCAGGCAAAAGGTAAGGCCCTATTGCTGAAGATAGCACAGAGTGTTATCACACAACACCAGAAGACCCTGCTGGATCCGGAAAGGAAACCAGATCCCAGATGGTAGCCTGTGTAGTGCTGGAAGGTGTTCCATGAGCTGCCAGGGGAAATTGGCCAACAACATTCTGAGAAATCAGGGGCCATTGATATACAACACCAACCAACATTATGAGAATGCAGAGGACACTGCTATTCGGCAGAGACCAGCGAGCCAGAAGTGCTCATTTGTGCAATCATGGAGCTTATTAACCTAGGTGGGTAATCAACAGCTTGCTGATTGGCTAAGAGATCCGCTCAGTGGCAAGGAACCCTTAACTAGAACTGGGATCCAAGGCAAATTCTTATGGAGACCAAGAATCCGGACTCCAGGGAGAAGCTCCCACTAACCTTGGGCCTACAGAGGGCTGGAACTGAATTCTGTGAATGCTGTAATACCAGCACTTGGGGAAGAGTGAGGCATAAGTCCTGGGAGTTCAGTCATCCTTGACCACATAGTTTGAAGTCAACCTGGGCTATGTTAGAGCCTGTGTCCAAAAACAAACAGAAAGAAGTGAGGACTGGGCTAGAGCTCAATGGTAGAATATTTGCTCTCCCAGCACTCTAGGGCTCTCTAGGTTCAATCCCCAGTACTGTAAGATAAATAAACAGGCTGGAGAGATGGCTCAGCAGTTAAGGTGCTTCTTTGCAAAACCCAGTGACCAGAGTTCAATCCCCCAGTACCCAAGTAATCCAGATGCGCAAAGTGGCACATGTATCTGGAGTTGGTTTGCAGCAGCTGGAGGCCCTGGTGTTGCGGTCAGCTTTCTAGTTGCTGCGCAGAAAGAACCCAAACAAAAGCGGCTTGTGGAGGAATGGGTTTATTAGGCTTACGGACTCGAGGGGAGACTACATCCTGGCAGGGAAAACGATGGCATGAGCAGAGGGCTGGACATCACCTCTGCCACAGCACTGCAAACAGCGGCAGGAAGGTGTGCCAAATACTGGCAAGGGGAAGCTGGCTTATAACCCCCATAAGCCC